>VZTE01003571.1:2940627-2962746 GCA_013397775.1 Eulacestoma nigropectus
TGGTGGTAGTGGTGGCTGTGGTGTTCCCCACAGTGATGGCTGTGGTGTTCCCTGCACTGATGGCAGTGGTGGCTGTGGTGTTCCCCACAGTGGTGGCAGTGGTGGCAGTGCTGTTCCCTGCAGTGATGGCCGTGGTGGCTGTGGTGTTCCTTGCAGTGGTGGCAGTGGCACTGCCTGTGGTGCTGGCCATGGTGTTGCCTGCAGCAGTGGCTGTGGTGCTGCCTGTGGTGCTGGCCATGGTGTTGCCTGCAGCAGTGGCTGTGGTGCTGCCTGCAGTGATGGATGTTTTCTCCCCCCAGGCAGGTGCCCCTGGAGATGTCTGGAAGGCAGGAGGTGACGTGCTCACTGCTGGTCTCATGTCGTGGTAGCTGATGGATGTAGGAGAAGTGGTGCCTGTTGCTGACTCGGTGGGAGTCTGTCCCGCTGCTGCCACCCCAGTTGCACCAACACCAAGCAGGGTCAAGGGGGCTGTTGTCGCCTCCTCTGTTGGGCTGTGCAGGCTGGGGAGGGGAGACCTGGATGCTGCAACAGCAGTGCTGGAACCAAGGATGTCCCAGGGTCCAAGAGTTGTCTCCACCAAGGGGTTACGGGCTGCTGGGGATGGGACAGGCTGCCCACCTCTGCTTGTCTCGCTGTGTGTTACAGCAAGGGACAAGGCACTGCTGGTGCTGGTGGCCCGTGCTGTGGCAGATGGTGTGACTGTGGTGACCCTGGTCATAAAGGTCTCCCAGCCTGTTGAGGTGGTTGGCAGGACAGTGTTGCTGGGGAATGTACTGGTGGATGGTGTGGTGGCCGGCATGGTGGGCAGGCTTGTGCCAGTGGCGTTGGCGTCAGGGACGCGGGTGCTGCTGGTGCTGGCTGAGGGTGCTGCACCCTTGCTCTCAGAGCGGGTGCCGTCCACATGGGCAGTGGTACCTGTGGCACCTGGCCAGGATGCAGCTGTCTCCCATGCATTTGTGTGGCCAACAGCCAGCGAGGTGATCCCAGCTGTGGGCTTGTCCTCGGTGGCAGGTGGCTCTGGTGATGGTCTGGCGGTGACAGTCGCGTGGCTGGGAGCTGGCCCCGCTGCACTGGCACCTGGGTTCTCCTCCGTGCTCACCTCCAGGAACCCCGTCTCCATTGCTCGCCCTGTGGTGCTGCCATCGGGCTGGGGGTCACCTGAAGCCCCCAGTGCTTGCAGTGGGGCAGCCAGGGACAGCGGGGACATGACTGCTGCCATCTCTTGGGGTATGCTGGATGGGGACACCTCCAGAGCCATCCCTACATTGGCTCTCCCTTCCAACAGAGGGGGGACGTCTGCTTGCGATGCCATGGGGACAGTGGCTGCTCTGGGTCCCCCAGGGTCTGATACAGCTGTGCCAGTGCCTGGTGCAGCACTGGGTGATGGCATCTCTGTCCCTGGAGCTTCCAAAATTTGGGGCCTGGCCCAGAGCACTGGGCTTTGTGCAGATCTGGGGGTGACACCAGTTCCTGGGGTTGTTGAGCCTGCTGTGGGACCTAGCTGGCTGTGGCTGGAGTGTGCATCAGGCACAGGCAGGGTGGCTTCAGTGTCCCCTGGCATTGTGGTGGCACTGCCACTGGCCAGTGATGCTGATCCCATCTCTGCTTCACTAATTGGAGTGTTGCTAACAAAGGAGGATGGATGGGCAGCTGGCACAGTCCCGATGCCATATGCAGTGATGGAAGGTGGTGGTGCAGCAGCAGCAGCTCGAGGGGCCCTGTCTGGCTTTGCTCCACTGGTGCCCACGAGGGACAAGGGCACGGCCATGCTGGGAGTGGCTGGAGAAGATCTGCCTGCAGCTGCCTCTGCTGTGGTGGTCCCAAGGGCTGTTGAGAGAGACTGAGGGAGCAGAGAGCCCATGGAGCGTGGCAAGGGCCTTGGAGAGGGACCATCAGGGTCACTAAGAGCTGCATGGGGAGACACACTCATGCTGAGCCCCTCTGGCATGTCCTTGGTCTCTGGGATGGCAGTGCCTGCTGTGGCTTTGGTATTGGCCTCATTCCTGATGGACACCAGCTCAGCACTGGTGCTTCCCAGAAGTGGGATGTGCTCTCCAGCCACAACATCCGTCACTGTAGCCAGTGTGCCCAGAGCTCGTGTAGTGGCCTGGGGCTGGGCGGCAGCGTTGGCTCCAGGCAGCCCACGCCCAGCAGTGCCGGGGGCTGTGCTGTGGCTGGGGGGAAGCGTCTCCCCTGTGCCCTGCACAGCATCATCAGGAAGCTGGGGCAAAAGGGCTGGAGGCCCAGGAGGGTCCTGTGAGGCACTGTGGTCAGCGTTGGATGAGGTTTGTGTCCCTGGCTCTGTAGCCTTGCCGGTGCCAATGGTGGTAGAAGAAAAGGTGACCTTTGCCAGGGATGCACTTGGGGGGTCTGCGGATGGTGGGGCTGCCAGGCTGGCTCCCTCTGTGGCTGTGCTGGGGGGGCTGGCTGAGGCTGCTGCCGTCTTCATGGGGCTGGCCCTATCCTGAGAGATGCTGGCAGCTTCAGCCAAAGGTGAGGCGGCCTCATGCAGCCCTGGTACGATCTCCTGGGACAGGAGCGTGGCAGTGCTGTGTGGCTCAGCAGAGCTCCTGCTTGTCTTGGGGGGTGATGTCCCTGTGCTGTGCCCATCCTGGGGGAGCAGTGGCTCTGTGGTCCATGCTGTCGCTGGCATCTCCTCCGCAGTGACAGCACCCATGGCAAGACCCACCGCGTGCCCCGTTGACTTGAAGGACAGAAGCTGCACGTGCCGAGCGGTGGTGGGAGCTGGACGGTCGCTGGTTGGGTGGCCGGCAGCACCTGGAGAGGAGACCCCAGCCCCTGACCCTGCCTGGGGGCTGCCTTGCATAGCTGGACCCCCAGGAAGAGCTGCCGGGCCGGGAGGCCCCTCCTGCTCACCACGGCTTCCAGCTGGGACCAGCCCTCTCGCTGTTGCCTGTGGCACCAGGATGCCTGTGGAGCGAGACAAGGCAGCTCCAGCTGGATCAACCCCACCGCGGCCCCAGCAGGCAGGAACCTGCCCGAGGCCAGCTGCCTGCCGGCCTTACCTGAGCTCTGGCTGCCCGCGGAGGCGGTGGTCGGGCCGGTGGGAGAGGGGAGCTCTGCCCGTGCAGCTGCGGCTGTGGGGAGCGCCTGGCACATGCCCAGGTCTGAAGGCAGCTCGGCGCTGGTGCTGTCGGCCACATGGGAGATGCTGCCCGACTCTGATGGGTCCAGCGTGGGGACAAGTGGCTGCCCCTTCTTCGCCCCGGCTTGTGCAGAAGGTGAGTGAGGGCAGGATGAGGAAAAGAACAGCCCGGAGTCCCCATCACCCCCATCCCTTCTCCCTTCTGCGGGAGGACCAACACCAAGAACAAGACAGGCACCTTCTCCCGGGGTGAGTCTCCCTATTTGATCCACAATTCCTGCCACCTTCCCCTGCTGCAACTGGGGACCACGACAAAGCTTTGGCACCCGCGGACAGAGACAGGGCAAACCCCGGCCGGGAACACGCGCTCGACCTTGCAGCGTTGGAGCAGCCGGAGGGGTGTTTGCAGCCCATCACCCACACGGTATCAGCCACCCGGTCAGCCCAGAGCAGTGCGAGGGACCCTGGCACTTACCTGGCAGCACCCAGAGCCCCCACAGCACCCAGCTCCAGAGTGGCCACGGACCCCGGCACCCCATAGTGCTTCTTCGGTGTCAGGGAGGAGGGCGACAGGGCTGCAGCTCTCTGTCTCGAGGGAGCGCGCAACGGGTGGCTCCACTGGTGAGCACTCCCCCCGTGGGGGGGACAGGGACACCACGTGCCCTGCCCGGGGCACTGACGTCTCTGTCCTCGCAGCCTGCGCTGAGGTGGCAGCGTCCCAATTCTGGGGACCCACCGATGCTGGGGGACACGCTCATTTTGCCATGAGAAGCTTTAAGGTCCTTCCCGGGCTGACCCCATTGCTGACAGCCCAAGGCTGGGGTTCCCAACCCCTGGAGAGCACCCGGGGGGGTTTCAAAGTTACTTGGCCTAAAGGCACTGGGATAGCAGGTGGGAACAGGGGTCCCAAGTATCTCTGGGAGGGGTGGGTCACTCCTGTGCTCTGCACCCCCATGCACCCCCCTGTTTGCTGTCAGGTCCCTCCACACTTGGCTGCACGGCCGATAACCCCTGGCATGGGTTGGCTCGTCACCAAGGAGGAAGAAGGAAGGAACAGGCTACCGCTGCTGCCTTGGGGGGTCCCACGTATTGACCCTGCCCTGTCCCCCCCTTCGGCACTGCCGGTCCCAGGCGTTATCTGCCCATCGCGGCAAACGCCCACACAAACCCGGATGGAGTGGGGGGGGTTGTTCCCGCACGAGTGGCGGGGCCGGGCATTGCCCTGGGTTGCAGGTCACCTTCCACCAGGGACTGAGGCCGGACGGACCCAGCTGCGTGAACGGACCCAGTGAGGCCACTGCAGCAAATGAGTTTGCTTCTTCACAGGGGCTCGCCCAGCCCCAGGACCCCTTAAGGAGGGGGAAGTCAGTGACGGTGTTGTGCCTTCCTCGCTTCACTGACAGCCCTGCCATGGCGGCTGCAGCTCACATGGGAAAACAGAAGCACAGAGTCCCAAGCAGCGACGCGTGACCGTGCTCACAGCAGCACCAGCTCCCCGTCCTCACGCTCGGGAGGGCCAGGGGACCAGAGCTGAGGGAGCTGTGGGTGCACAGGATGTGGCCAGGTACCATGTGCCACAGGGAGGGATCCACGGTCATGCCAAAGCAGCCCTTTCTCACTGCAGATGGCGGGGTCTCTCCTCTGAAGCTACCCGCTCTGGAGCAGAGTATCCTGGGGAGCAGGTACCTGGTGCGTTTGGGCACCAAGATCCTCCTCTCCCTGATCCCAAGATCCCTTCCTGATGCTGCTGGAAGGCAGCACTGCAGGAAACCCAGCTAAGGGGCTCTGATACCCACTTGGAGGGGGGAGTGAGCACTGACACCGGCTCCGGGACCCCCCAGGAGCCGCCCCTCCACTCCTGCACCTGCTCCCGGCTCCGTCTGCGGCAGAGGCACCTGGTTGCACAACAGCCCTGGCGTGGGTGGGGGCGACGCCGGTCCCGCCACTCCCTGCCCGGGCATGAGTCAGGCGGCAGCCGGGAGCCGCGGGGCACCGGGCAAGGGGGGCCCGGCTGCGGGGGGCTCCCCTGCAGGCAAGCACTGCCCACTCAGAGCAGGCAAAACCCTGCCCAGCCTTCAAGCGTTCGGCCTGGGGGCGCAATATACTGTGACTAACTCCAGCAGCCCTGGATGGGGGAGAACTTTGCACCCTAAAACAGCCTGGGAGGACTGAGCAGGAGATTTTATAGGTGCACGTCACACAGCTTCCTGGGGATCCCCAGAGTCTGTGCATCCCCTCCTGAGCTTCATCCCACGGGTTACAGTCCCAGCTGCCTGCAGAGAGGAACCAGCACCCACGGAGATGTGGCCTGTCCCTGTGTGTTGGCAGGGATAAACCTGGGAGACGGCCACAGGCACCCTCCTCTCCATAGAATATTTTTATATATACACATAATATATATATTAAAATTACATTTCTCTTTACAAAAACAATTCAACAAGGGGCCAGGGGACGGAGCCCATTGCCAAGGCCAGGGCACAAGCACCCTGGAAAGTCTGTGGTGTTGGGCACGGTCCCTTTTGGGGTGTCTCCACCCTCCAAGTGGGGGTTCAGTCCAGAGTCCTGCAGCAGGTTGCATGAGTGGAGGCGGGGGCACTGGCCCCGTGGCGAGATGCCTGCTCTGGATTCGACACAGCTCGCCCTGTCCCCACTGTCACCACCTGTAAGGAGAGGACAGGATATGAGCTCAGGAGGGGTGATAGTGCCAGTCTGCCCAGAGCAGTGTGGCATAGAGAACTGTCCCCCCCGAAAACATCGATGTCCCTACTTCTGGCGGGTGGTGCTGTGGGGATCGAGGAGGTGGGAGCTGGCCTGCTCCAGGTTCCAGTCGAACATCTCCAGCACCCGCTGGCACTCGACACGGGACTTCAGCCCCAGGCAGAAGAGCTGCTCCACCTGCAAGGGGACAGGGCATGGCCAGAGGGGTGACAGGGGTGCCACCACTCTTGCTGGAGCCAGGATGAGGAAACAGGGATGCACTGTACCTTCAGGTACTGGGTGGCCCATTGGATGTTCCAGCTGTGGCTCTGCAGGGCTGCCTGGCACTCCTCAGTGGTCACGCCATGTACCATGTCCTGCACCTGAGGGGGAGCTTGTGGTCACTGTCTGCTGCCACCCCTGGGCAGCAAGAAGCCTCTGACTGAAGCAGATGACCACAGGGGCTGCCCCCATCCCTGGTTCTGTCTTCAGGGAGCACTGTCAGCCTGGAGCTGGGATCATTCTCATCCCTGGGATCTTAAATCTTTCCTGGGCTTGGGTGGGCCACAGTATCCCCAGCCTAGAGAGACCAAGGGGACCATAGCAACAGCCACCTTCCCCCTCCCCAGGGCCTCCAATTCCCATTTTGGCATTGCAGTGACATTCATGCCCCTTGCACATCTGGGGCCTCCTTGTAGCCAATCCCCTGGGGTTGAACTCGTGGAAACTGAGGCACAGAGTGGGGAAAGCTCTTGCCCACTGAGGCACAGGGTGGGGAAAGCCCTTGCCCAAGAGCCCGTGGATACTCTTGCCCACATGAGCCTCATGGATACTGGAGATGACACTTACCAGCCGGATCTTGTCAGCAGGACGGCAAACATCTGGCCCATCGTAAACAATCTTCTGGAGGCTGCAAGAGGCTTTCACCAGGCACTTGGGCCCAGGGTTGCTGTTGTTGGAGGAAAAGTTGGCCTTGCAGTCTGGCAGTGGCTGCTGCACCATGGGACGGACGGTGGCTGTGGTGACCTGGCGGGATGCTGGCACCTCCTCGGGGCTTTTAGCCTCCTTGAAAAACTTCTCATACTTGTCCAAGTAGGGAGGGCGCTCGGGCAGCAGGTAGTAGTGGGTGCTGCTGACCTTCTGCCCATCCTTCACAATGGGCAGGATGCAGGGTCCCTTGGAGCAGTCCTTGCCCTGTGCCTGAATGACCTTAGGGGTGGCGTACTTGGGGTCGAGGGCAAAGCTCTGTGTGGTGGGCATGGGCTTCCCTGGTGAGGTGGAGAGGCAGGAGCAGAAGGCAGCACGTTGCTGTGGGGAGCCCACCTGCAGAGCCATGGGGCTGGGTGTCCGGGAAGTGGGCTGGGACAGTGGGTCCCGTGGGGGGATCTGGGGCGGCCGGTCTTCCTCGCCCCCCGAAGCTGGGGAAAGGTCCCCTGACCAGCGCCCAGGCTCATTGCGGCGAAGGGGCCGGGGCGGGATTGGGACACGGGGCGGGATTTGGGGCTTGTCGTCAGCTGGGGCAGCTGGTCCCAGAGGGACGTTGAGCCTCTTCATGCACTCCTGCTGCAGCTCCTCGAAGAGCTCAGTGGTCTGTGTCATGCTGGGCTGTTTGGTCTCCTTGGGGGGCAGGAAGAGGTTGTCCTCCAGTGGCGGTCCCCGCTCACTCTCATCCACAAAGCCATAGTTGGTCTTGCCCCGCCGGCTCGGGGGGCTGGTGATAGAGCAGACTTCAATATCATCCTCATCCTGTGCCACGTCATCATAGGCAGGCGGTGGGGGCAACGGCCGGGCGTCCCAGTCCACCACCGGCGTGGGGTGGAGAGGCCGAGGTAGAGCCCGTGTGGGGCTCTGCGGTGGGGTCTTGTCCAGCAAAGAGCAGGCCTCCATGGCCAGCTTGGCTAACGACGGGGCTGTCAGCTCCCCCACTGGAGAGGGGCTACCCTGGGGCACTTCCTCCCCGAAGTCAATGAGGGTCACCTCGCTGCTTGCCGGCCCCTCGCTTGCCAGCCGTCCGGGTTGCCGCTCGCCCACCTTGGTGCCTGGTACTCGTGCTGATGGCTTGACCGGTCGCAGACCCTTCCCTGTGCCTGGTTTCTTCAGGCAGAGCTTCCGGAGACCCCCTGGCAGACCCTCGTCCTCCTCACTGACTGGGTCGTAGCAAGGCTCTAGAAGGGGACAGAGAAGGATAGTGAGGGTTCCAGCACCCATCCCTAGGGTGCAAGAAGGGGCATCTGCATCTCCAAGCCCCCAAACCACCCCATAGTTTCAGCCCTCTTTGCTCCCAAGGCACACCAGGGCACCTGCCCCAGGCCACCCAGTTAAGAGAGAAAAGAAAGAGCGCGTGAAGAAGGGAGAGCAGCACCCAAAGAAGCCCAACTTACTGGTGAGCAGGACGGTAGGCTGAGGCGGGCGTGGAGGAGGCTGCCCTGCAGAAGAGAGAACCCAAGAGAAGGGGAAGCATAGGGTGAACAGGCAAGCAGCAGCCAGGGTGCTTGTTAACGGGGTGCATGCTTTGTTGTGTCCCCCTTCACCAGTGGGGCACGGAGAGGATACCGGTGGGAAGCGCCCCCAAGGAAAAACTCTAGGTTTATGGGGATTGTGGCATACGCACAGCATCCGAGTTCCCTCCCTGTGGCAGCTCTGCTGAGATCCCCCACACTGGGGAGGCCAGCTGCGGGAGGCTGGGAGGGGACAAGAGACTCGGACGAAGGGCAGCAGGGCAGAGTCCAGCCAGGCAGAGCCACCAGCCGCCCACGCTGCTGGGAGTGGCGTATGGCCAGGTGACAATACGCCCCATCACCACAGCTCCCCCCGGTCTGCAAAAAGGAAGTGCCAGCAGAGAGACAGAAAGGAGAGGGTCCAGCCCATCACCCTGGCAGCAGGGTACGGGGATGGGGGCTTTGCGCAGCTGATGGGCAGGAGGAAGGAGAAAAGCCACTCACTTTTAGCCCTCCCTGGCAGCTGTGTAGGTCTGGCAGCGCTTGGGTCCACACCTAAAATGTCAGGAGGGTCCATGGGATTTCCCAGGTACAGCCTGTGGGGAGAGAGGAGAGTGCCTGGGAGTCACCAGCAGCCACGTGGGAACCCACAGCTCCCCCACCACACACCATGCCTGGCGAGTACTGTTCCTGAGTGCTGGGGCAACACACCCCAGAGACTTCCAGTGCTACGGCACAGAGCCCGGTGCCATCCCAATGTCATCCCAGCCATCTCCGGCTCCGCGTGCGTGATGCGCTGTGCCCAGGGGACTGCAAGCAGGGCACTGTGTCCAGGGCGCTTGTGCGGGGTGCGGTGCCCAGGACACCCCTCCAGCGGCGGGGCGATGCTGCGCCCAAGGCAGGGTGCCCCGGTACCGCGTGCCAGTGGGTGCCGGGAGGCCCGGGCGAGCCGTCGCAAGCCAGGGAGCCGGCGGGAGCTGGCGCAGCCCGAGGGCTTGGGTGTGTGCCGAGCTCGGTGCGTTCTCGGCAGCCCGGGCAGCACGTACCCAGTGCCCGTGCCCACGCAGCGGGGCGCGGGGAGGCCTGCCGGGGCACGAGCCAGCTCCGCGTGCACGGTGCCTCGCTTCAGCCCTCCGAGGGCCGCCGGCACAGCCGCCACACAGGGGGCTGTGGAGGGGTCAGGCTGGGACTGAGGCACCGGCAGAGCTGTCCCAGGCCTGGGATAACAAACAGCAGTCGGGATCATGATCCCAGGGGATGAACTGAGCCTAGCGCAGGAGCTGGCCCTACCCACCAGGAGCTTTCCAGCTTTTGAAATCCTATCCTGTCCCCCACAGCACTGACCTTCTGCATTCCTCCAGCCCAGTGCTGGGAGAGACCCCCACGTGCTCCCTGCAAAGGTGCTCTTGCTCACTGCCGCACAACCAGTCCCACCTGGCAGGGAGTATGTGGGACACCGGAGCACAAGCACCCAGCCCCCCTCCCCACCATCACAGACCAGCCAGGTGTCTTCTGATAGAGCAGGGTGGAGAAAAAAATCATTTTGGTGGATTTTTTTCATGTTTTGCTTTTCAGAAAGACTCATGCTGTTAGAAGCGTGGGCACAGGCTGCAAGCCGCGCACATTTAGCCGCCCTGGGACATCCCAAAAGTGCTTTGGGGTAATGTGGCCACCTCTGGGGTGGTGCTTACTGATATCTCACTGCCCCAGGACAGCCACAAGCACAGCAGCCCCCCACATCCCTAATCCCATTAGTAGGAAGAGGCAAGGAAGTTAGTCCAGCTGCAGGAACCCTACCCAGAGCCACCATTCCCACAACAGCGGGGGCGGAAAGAGATCCTTCATGGGGGGAAAGGGGGGCAGTAGCCAAGCCGCGTCTTGCTCCCGAGCCCAGTGGGCAGCAGGGAAGGGGAGGGAGCAGGCAGAGGATGCAGAGAAGACAAAAAGTTTCTTACTCATCAATTTTATCGGGAAACCCCCAGCAGTGCTGCGGGTTGGTGTCTCCATGGCCTGTGTGGATGAAGCTGTTTTTAAGCGGCTGGCTGATGTCGTGGGCTGACAGCCCTGCCACCGAGGTCACCGTGTTTCGGGGAAATTGGCCCACTTTTAGGGTCCGTTTATTCTGACCCCGCCACCAGTAATTCTCGGCCCTAAGGAATAAAAAGGACCTCGTTACTGATGAGGGGATGGGAGGTTGACACGCGCCTGCCCCAGTGATGGGGAGGAGGCAAGGTGACTCGTCCAAGTCCACGAAGGCGTGCGGTGACACAACCGGGAAGGGAATCTGGGTGCCCAGGATCCCAACCCTACACCGGCAGTACGCTTTGGCTCCCACCCCACACGGTCCCTGCACCTGGTGGTGCTGGGAATGCAAGTGGTGGGGAACAAAGCTCCGTGCTTTTGTCCCAAAAGATATGCCACTTCCTCCTCCTTGCTGCCTCAAGTTACGCAGGAGCCTTGGAGTGATGCCTGCACCAAGCCGCTCGTCACTGCTCCCTCTGTGCCCCACCCACTAAAGGAGAGCACAGGGGACACTCTCAGTGTCTGATGGGGGCCCATATGGGGGACAGTGGTCTGTGGGGTCTTCCTCGCTCCCTTCCTACATTATCAATGAGCCCTGTGCAGGCTGGTGCGGGCAGGGGGAGATGGGCAGAAAGGCAGGTGGTGGGCTTAGGCTGTCAATCTTCCTGGAGCCACCTGAGTGGGCCAGGCCACCCTGGGGTACTGGTCCCCAGTGTGTCCCCAAGGAGTCGCCCAGGACTCAGCCACCTCTGGGATGGATGAGGTGGTCATCTAGCCCAGAGGGACTGGTGGGGGGAATAGGGATGGGGCAGGGAAAGGCATCCCAAGTGGTGTACCCCACCCAGCACTGTGCCAAATAAATGTGGGGGGACCCTAAGCTACCCCCCTGTCAGGGCCCTACACTCCCCGTGGGCAGGGTGTGCTGCGGGCAGGGGGCAGTGGCAGTGTGGGTGCCAGCCTGGTGAGGCTGGCACGGCCCCCACAGTTTCCTGGAGTCACCTGTGAGTCACCCCCGGCCACCAGCTCAGCCCTTTTCCTGTTTACCTTCCCGCTGCCGCCAGCCAGCCGCCTTACTCAGCGTCGGGACCCCTCGGCAGAGCCCAACCAGTACCGGGCACCCTCCCTCACCCACAGCAGGCTGGGGGAGGTGGGGGAACGGCTCCCCTCCCCAGGAGATCCCCTCCACTCGCCCTCCGTGCGCCCCTCACCGATGCATCCCGACGAAGAGATGCTGCAGCCGGGCCATCCCTCCACTCTCCCTGCTCCCGGCCCCACCGAACCCCAGCTCGGACCCTCGGCACAAACCCGCTCCGGCGCTGCCCTGGCTCCTCTCCCCGCCACAGCCCCCTCCCGCGGCCGGCTGGGTCCCCGGGGGGCTTTCAGGGAGGTCCCTGCCCCTGCCCACACACACGTACGCACACCCGGCGCCCGCCGAACGACAGGCAGGGGCTTGAAAAGGGGTGGGGGGTGTTTACGGTGCCCCGGGCGGCCTCGGCAGGGCCGGATGCGGCCCCCGGCTGGAGGCCCCCCCTTCCCCCCGCCAGCTCTGCCCGAGCATCCCCGCAGGCAGCGCGGTGGGGGGCAGCCGCCGGCGGGGAAACTGAGGCACGGGGAGGGGGCTCCCCTCCGGGAATACTGGCAGCCGCTGGGGCTCCTGCCACCCCCCGGCTGCTGAACCCACCGCGTGTGCCCTGAGTCCGCACCCCCAAAACCTACCCACCGGGGGTCACCAAGGACCGGCGTCCCTCGGGGAAACTGAGGCAGGGGAAGCTGTGCCCCGGCTCTGCTCTACTCCCGGCAATTCCCGACCGGCAACTTCCAGCCCCTCTTCCCGCTCCATCCTTCCCTCCGCGGCTCACCTGGGGCCGGCGGTGGGGCGGGGGGCGGGGGCCCGCAGCCCGGCCGCGGTGCGGCGGCAGGGACGATGTAGGCGCTCTGGCGNAAAGGGAATATCAGAGGAAACATTATAGCAGGGACCTTATAGCCTTTCCATTATTATGGTTTAAATCTTGACATGGTCTTTATTTGCAATGACACTGGGACCAGTAAAAAGTGTTTTTTCTCTTCCCCTCCCCTCCCCTCCCCTCCCTGCAATTAAACCGCCAGACCCTGGGCAAGAATCATCCCCGCGGCGGCGGACCGGGAGCAGCCGGTCCCTGCAGACACACAAACCCGGCCTGATTCACCCCGCGTTGTGACTAACCGCGGGGAGCCGGCCCGGGGCGGGGGACAGGGAGGGACGGGGACAGAGCCCTCCTCCTCCTCCTCCTCCTCCCCCCCTCGGGGCTGGGGGGCCGGCCCTAGCGCGGGGACACCGAACTCCTTTGGGAGGTCCCCACTCTCTCCCAGCTGGAAGGTGACAGGCACATCCTGGGACAGAGATGCAGGGACAAAAGGGCCCCCTACTCCAGTCCCCAGGTCCCCGAGACGGCAGAAAGGGGTGGCTGTACCCTGGCGTGGTCAGCAGGGACCGAGGAGCCCACAGCACAGCGGGTTGTGCCAGCACGGTACCGAGTCCCACGGTGCCTCTCCCAGCCCGATGACAGCAGCACGTCTCCGGGTGCTGGCGGCACGTCCCCACCACTATCAGCAGGGAGCGGCCCTGGGGCGTGCGGTTTCCCGGGGCAAACCCACGGGCACAGTGAGGTGAGTCAGCAGGGATGGTTCGGGCAGGGCTGTGGGCAGTGTGGGCAGGGCTGTGCCCCCCACACTGGGGTGGCCCCACGATGCTGTGCTGCCTGGGGGACCACGAACATCCCAGCTCTGCCCATTCGCCGGGTACACGGCCAGGTGTGCTGGAGGCAGAGCCACCCCTTCCCATCCCTGCTTCCCATAGCTCTGCCAGTGCTCACACTGTCCCACAGTCTCCCCATTCCCTTCCCCTATGCAGGCTGGCAGGCAGTGCACTTCCCCCTCTACAACACCTGCAACCCTCCCGTGCAGTACCTGCCCTCGATGACCGTGATGATGTCGTTCATCTGGATGTGCAGCTTGTCCGGCTCCTCAAAGTCCTGCAGCGCTCTCATGTCAGTGGGCTGAGCCTGGGGGAGAGGTGGGTGAGAGTAAGGGACGCAGCCCCTCACGTCTGCTCTGTTTTGAGGCCAGGCCCAGCCCCAAGGAGGGCAGGGAGGCCCCAAAAATGGACAAGAGACACCATCACCACTAGCCCCTCAGCTGTCACATCCCTGGGGTGTGATGGCAAGGCAGCAACCAGGTGTCTCCTGCTGTGACCATGTCACCACCCTCCCACCTCCCAGCCTGCAGGGCTGCCTGGCCCGAGCTCCCCCATGTCACCTCCCACCTCGGCAATATTCTTAGCTCTATCCATGCTTGAGCGGAGCTGGCAGGACAGGGTGCTGGGGCTCCTGTCCCCCTCCCTGCTCACCCACCTCCACCAAGAAGTCTCGCAAGGCCACGAAGGTGGGTCGGTCCTCGGGCTTGTGTGCCCAGCACTGCAGCATGACGTTGTAGATGTCCTGGGGACAGTCCTCAGGCCGCGGCAGCCGCTCGCCCTCCTTGTCTATCTTGTGCAGGATCTGTGTGACAGGGCGTGCTGTCAGGGTGTCCCAGATCCCCCCCAGCACCAGCAGGGTGAGGCGAGGGGGCAGGTCCCTGCTGTACACCTACCTGGCTGCCATTGAGGCCGATCCAAGGCTCCTGACCATAGGTGAACATCTCCCAGAGGGTCACTCCAAACATCCAGGTGTCACTGGCGTGGGAGAAGGTGCGTGTCTTCAGGCTCTCAGGAGCACACCTACAGGGGGAAGGACATGAGCACCAGAAGGCCATGGGTGCTCCACCCCCAGGTCTCTCCCTCCCCAAGGCTCACCAGGCAAAGGGGACCTTGCGATGCTCCTGCATCACGTAGTGATCATCATTTTTGGGCAGGGCCCGCATCAGTCCAAAGTCCCCGATCTTGACGAGCTCATTGGAGGCCAGCAGGATGTTGCGGGCAGCCAGGTCGCGGTGGATGAAGCGCTTGGACTCCAGGTAGGCCATGCCCTTGGCCACCTGGATGGCATACTGGCACAGGGTGGAGATGAGGAAATGGCCCTGGTTCTTCCGCAGGCGGTCCAGGAGGGAGCCCAGCGGGGCCAGCTCTGTTACCTGGGCCGTGGGGTGAGGACAGCAAGTCGGTCAGTCCAGGGGCACCCTGGTTGGGCTGGCTTCCAGCCTTCTCATGCCCCACTGGGGATGCCAGCAGAGGACTTGGGGTACAGACCCAGCCTGGCTTTGCTCATGCCACCATGTGGGACCCCCCCACTGGGGGTGTCACTGGGGTCAGCCCTGTTCCCCCACACTCACCATCTTCATGGGGTGGGAGAGCACCACGCCATACAGGCGGATGAGGTTCCTGTGGTCCAGGGAGTGCATGGCATTCACCTCCCGGATGAAGTCGTCCAGTGCCTCCGGCTGGCTCAGCACATCTGTCTTGAGGCACTTCACTGCCACATTCAGCTACGGCCAAAGCAGGGATGAGCTCCGAAGTGTCTTCCCCTGTGGGTGGTCCCACTGCCTGGCTCCCCACCCCCCCAGGGCAGCCCCTCACCGTCTTGCCGGCAGGCGTGCACCACTCGCCGCGACGCACGACACCAAAGGAGCCGTCACCCAGCTTCTCAAAGATAGAGAGGTCCCGCTCCCGCACAAGGCAGGTGAGGGAGTGTTGGCCCCCAGCTTCAGGGGGTGGTGGCGTGGGGGGCTTGCGGAAGGTACTCTGGGGCTGGGGCGGCAGCTCCGACTCTGGGCGCTTCCCACTGAACACCTGTGGGACATGGAGGAAGGTGAAACATGGGCATGAAAACACCCCAAGCCCTCGGGTCTGCAAGTGAGCAGTGCTGGCACAACCCCTTGCCTGGGCTGTACACGCTGGAACCTAGCGATGACCCCTAACTGGTGGTGACCCAGCGAAGGCTGGTTGTGGGAGAAGGCTCTGTTCCTCCAGCTGCCGGCACCCTGAGCTGCGATTCTCGTGAAGGAAAGGGGTCGTTCCACTCACAGCAGCTCTGCAGCAGTTCCCCAGCAGTCACAGCAAACCAGGCCGGTAGCCAGAGGGCCCTGGGCACTCCTTGGCCAGGCCGAGGCCACACAATGTGCCTGGGCACAAAGCCAAGGGAAACCTCCACCTTGGGCCGAGCGTAGTGACACATCCCTGCAGCGACGTGGGCTTTGCAATGCGTGCTGGCTGCCACTACCATCACTCAGAGGGGATGGGCTCTCCTTCCACCTCCCTCAGCTGGGGTGGATGATGTGCCCCATGGGACAGGGTCCATCCCAGTCTTGATGCAGGGTGCGCGGGGGCTGGGCCCAGCATGTGTCGGGGGTGGGAGGTGGCATCTCTGCCATTTCTTCTTTAATAGAAGTAGCCTTCTATTAAAAGCCCATCCTGACCACGTCCCAGCACAGACAAGTCATGCAGGGGAGAGGCCATGACCCAGTACCCAGCTGGCAAGCTGGGCTCTGCCAAACTCTGCTCTTCTGGGGTGCCAGTGCCATAGGGTGCCAGCAGCACCTGCTTTGGATGGGATGGCATCAGGGCATATGTGAGCATCCCAAGGTCCCCTGTCTCAGTGTGTCTCAGCCTGCAGGAACAAGGCTTTGCCCCCTCGCTGTGAGGCAGCAGGGTAGGCGGTATCCTGGGCACCACTGCTGCCCAGAGAGCTGTGTGGAGCAAGGCTCTCTGGTTCACTGGCTGCAAACAAGTTTCCTGACAAAGTGGCAAATAATTGAGGGGAATGAATTTTCCAAGTGCTGGGGTAGCAGGGCTGTCCTTTGCTGGAAAGTGACCCGGGAGCCTGAGTGGGACTGGGGCACACACTGGTAGGGTCACACCATAGGCAGGGCATGGATGGCAGGGGCTTCTGCCCATTTCCCTGTCAGCCTCCAGGGACCAGGGATGTGGGAGAGCCAGGCACCCCGAAAGGGCACAGGGAGAGGTCCAGCTCTTCCTGTCTGCCTCAGTTTCTCTGCCACACCTGCCCCTCTCCCATCCCTACCTTGCTCATCCAGGATTTCCGCTTGCACATGGCTTTCCTCCGCTTCACTGCCTCCCACAGCCGCCGCTGGCCTGCAGGACACAGGGACACAGTGACTGTCACAAGCCAGTCTGGGGTAGGGGTCCTCTCCAGCCCCATATGCTCCTGTGGGCTTCCCAAAAGATGCTGCACATCCAGCTGGGGGTAAGGGGAGAGGTTTAGGGGGTGATGTACACACCGGGGCGTCCCATGCCAATCTTCTCCAGATCCTCATTTTTGACGTACTCGAAGTGGGAGAGGCGTGTGACGTTGAGCTCGTCTCGGATGCGCAGGAAGTACTGCTGCAGCTGCAGCTCGGTGAGCAGCTCCAGCAGCCAGTCCGTGCCCTCCTCCGCCTGCATGCTACAGCTCAGCCTCTGCTGGGACACAGTACTGGGTTAGGTGCAACCCCGCTCCGCTCCCCTCTGCCCTGTTCCCACTGGGAAGTCACCCAGAGGGGCTCAGAACCAAGGCTGGGGTGCTGCTGTGAGGGATACTAATGCAGTCATCTCCTGAGCCTGTCACCAGCTCTCTGGGGGAGGCTGGGAGAGGCACCCCATCAGCAGGACCCCCAGAGATAGGCAGGGCCCCCTCTCCTGCCCATAGAAATACCAGCCCATGCCTCCGTTCCAGCACAGGATCAGGCGTGCCAGGGACACAGGAGGGAGGCAGAGCCTCAGGACAGATATGCCTACCCAACTCCCTCTGCTCAGCTGGAGGGGCTGAGCAGGGAAAGGGCAGCTGTCCCCAGCAGCGACAGCCGCCCTCGCCCCTTGGCATGCCCGCACACTCGGCTGAGTTGCAGTACAGACTCACAGGGGGTCTCCTCTGCCAGAGGTGGTGGCACCTCACTGGCCAGACACAGGGAGGGGGCAGAGAGGAACACGTTGGTCTCTGCAGAATCCTGTTGCTCCAGTGCTGAGGTACAGGGCACCCCAGTGCTGCTGGCATCAGCCCCCAGCCATGCCAGAACACAAACACAGAGGGACGGAGCCCCATGCTCCTCCCTACTCCCCATCCCTGTCTGTTGTCCCGGCTCTCTCCCACTTTCACCACCACCTTTCTGGAAAGGAATATGGCTCTGCCTCCTCCTGCTGAGAGCAGGAGGGAGGTTGGGACCCGCCACCCCCCTCCATCCTCTCCTCTTCCTTGGGAGACGACATGGCCCCTGGCGTCTTCGCCCGCTGTGCTCGGCTCCCTCGGCCGCGTCACCGCAATTACAACCCTCGGCACTGGGCTAAAAATACGGCGGGCGCGGCGAGCAGCTGGGCACGGGGGCGCATGGGGGCACGCAGGGCCACACGGGGCGAAAGGAGCTGCGGCTCCCCTGCCCGCAGGCGACGGGGACGGGGCCGGGTGACGGCCAGCGTGGGGTCTGCCCGGGGCGGGGGTCGGCACTTACTCGGTAGAGGCGGAAGCGGGTGAGGAAGGGGAAGGATCGGTGCAAAGCCTGGAAGCGTCGCATCCTGCCTGGCTGCCCGCCGCCAGCCCCTGGCACCGCTGGTGTCCCTTCCCCGCTGCCGGCGTCCCACGGCGGAGCCCGCTCACTGCAGCCGGGGCACCCGCAGCCCCTTCATTTGCGCCACAGAGATGTCCCCTGGGTTCGGCCGCCCCACAGACACCCCTGGAGCGGGCAGGGGGTTCGGGCTGTCCGTCGGCCGGACGCGGGCTATGGCTCTGCCCCTCCTTCCATCCGGCTCTCGATCCTCTGGCCGGCCGGCCCTCCCCTTCCCCAACGCAACGGGGCCGGGGCGGGGGGTGGCGGCAGGCAGGGCTGGGGGTCACTCCCCTGGCTGGAGCGGCTTCCTGGGGACCCCCCGCTGGCAGCGGGGTTCGGTCCCGGCCGCCTGCCCGCAGCGCTGCCCAGGAGGGTTATTTTCAGCCGGGCTGGGACGCGCGCCCAAGGGGCCGGGCTCCCATCAATGTCCCGCTTTCTCCCTTGTTCGGCGGTCGCCCGCAGCTGGGAGCCCGGACCCCCGCTCTCATTTCCATGGAAACTCGCCCCGGCCTTGGGAAACGCTCCCAGGCCTCAGTTTCTCCCCCAGGAAGCAGGGAGGGAGGGAGGCAGAAGAGACATCCGGTTCTCTGCTCCCCAACCGAGGCCACAGGCATGATGCCAGGGCGATGGGCACTGCGGGGGGAGTTTCTGGCTCGGCAAACATATCCGCTGCCCAGCTGCCAGCCCTCACGGGGCTCTGCCGTGGGGTGCCACCAGCACCCCGGAGCTCGCTCCCCTTCCCTGGTGGGGCTGGCACCCAACCCCAGCAGTGCTGTCCGCCTGCGGGCTCCCCAGGGAGAACAGCTGGCCACGCCAGCAGCCACAGCGTGAGAGAGGAAAGACCCACAGCAACCTCTTGCCACAGCCCCCGCCTGCCTGGCCCCTCCAAACCGTGGCCATTGCTGTGCCAGGGGGCCAGCTAAGAGGGAGTTAAGTGCATCCCCAGGAGGAGTCTCCACTGGGGCTTCCACTGCCACTGGGATCCCAGCTGGCACCCGGCAGCACAATCGCCGGGCACAACAAGCCCATTGACTGGGGACAACCGGGCACAGTGCCCTCGGCACCAACCTCTGCCACGCGCCAGCTTCCCCCTTCCCAGCTCAGGGGACACCGGGGGTGGAGGGGTGCCCTGCCTCGACAGAGCATCACCCTCATCAGGCAGAAATGGCACCCACTGGGACCGGCACCGAATGCACTGCCTCCTGCACCCCCAAATCCCAGGTGAGACTGCCCAGTTCAGTGCTCACACAGGGACTACAGATTTCCAAAAGGGAATGGGGACCCAGCTTTGCCCACCACGCCATGGGAAGTTCCGTGCCTCAGTTTCCCTCTATGCGATAGACCCACAGGCACAGGGAGCGATCCTGCGACCTCGACTCTGAGTTGGGCAAGGAGTCCTGCCAGCAAATCCCATCCTGAGGTGGGGAACTCATAGATCCCCTAGACCCCCGGCACAGGTGGTGCTCGGCCCTCGGTGCCCCGCACGCCGCTGCCGTGCACACCCACCCGCGCAGCGCCACGGATGCACCCTACGTGCACCCGGGCTCATGCACGGTGCGCGGTGAGGACGCTCAGGCGCGCCCCGGGACCACACAGGAGCAATCCCCCCGCGTGCCTCCCGCCACCTGCACAACCGCAGCCGCCCCCCACGCACGTCCCCTCCGCGCAGCCCCGGGCTGCCGCCCTGCCCGGCCGCACGTGCGCAAACACCGCGGCGCCGCCGGCGGCACCGTCCCGCTCCTGCTCCCGCCTCCGCCCGACGCGCACCTGGAGCCGCCTGCCCCCTGCGCGCCCACGGGTGCCCACCCCCGCTGTGGCACGTTCCTCGCCTCCGCGCTCGCCTGGCAGCGCACACACCCGTCCGAGCTGGCACGTGGGGGGGCAGTCCTCCCCATCTTCACCCCCCCCACCCCCCTTATATCTGTCCACGATGACACCACAATACTTGTCCTACACCTCAAGCCACCTGCACCTACACATTCCCCACATCCCGTGTGGGGATGGCAGCCTGCGGGGCCACCGTCTGGTTGCAGCGCTGCAGCTGGGGGCCGGCATCCTGTGCTGGGCACTGTGCCCCTCCCTCCACGAGCTGTGCCAGGCTTGGCTGAGCTTCACTGCCGCACGCCATTCCCCCACGCCTCAGTTTCCCCAGCAAGAAGCAGCAGGCAGCCCTCCTCCCGTGGGGTCAGGATGGGAGCACAGCCGAGCTGTGGGGGGTGTCATGCTGCCCCAGATGCTGTGGGCCGCTACACATTCCAGAGGGGAGATGCCATGCAGGGACTCCCCCGTGCTCCATGTCAGCTGCCAACCCATGCCCATCCTCGGACCATCAAGCTCAGTCAGGTGCCCCCCGCTGCTCCCCTGTACCGATTGCCCCCCACTGACCCGCCGGCACGGCATGCCCGGGGCGATGTCCTGGCGGGGGGGCGGCGTGGGGCGCCTGCTGCCCAGCCGCAGGGCCCGCTGCCCGGTGCTGTCCGAGAAGCTGTGGGGCAGGGGGCCGTGCATTTCCTCCTCCTCCTCGGCGCTGCTCAAGCGCTGGTAGTCGCATCTCTCGCCCATGGCTGAAGCGGCGGCTGCGGCGCAGCGGCGAGTGGGGGGCTCTGCGGAGACGCCCGCGTCTGCCTGGGGGCGGCGAGGGCTGGAGCCGGGTTTGGGATCACATGGCAGAAAGTTGCTGCAGTTCCGGAAAACAGCGAGAGGGTGAAGGTGACCGCGACGGCGATGGAGGGGAGGCGGGGGGGGGATGGATGGAGGGATGCAGACGAAAAGGGAAGGAGAAGGGGGGCAGACCCTTGAGCGCTTTTCCTCACCCCAATCCCAGCCTGGCACCACTGTCTTCCTCCCGGCGCGGCAGCCCAACCGCCCACCTTCTGTCCCTGCTCCGGCTCCTGAGTGGAGAGGTGGTGGCATCGCCGCCAGCACCAGCGCCGCGCTCGCAGCCCCCTTCTCCCCGCACCCCGGCACGGTGCACCAGGCAGCCAGGCGGAGGAGGAGGATGAGGGGGGACCATCGTCAAGCAGCCGGGGCTCTATGGCAGGCAGGATGGGTAGCGAGGCACCTGCAGAGGGATGGGGGGCTCTGGCGCAGGCAGTATCCCCAGCATCCCTCCCGCTTCCCTGCGCAGGCAGAGGGGGATGGGATGCACAGGGAAGATGGCTGCTCCGCAGCGACCGGCAGCGCTGGCGCAAGCACGGCAGGGCTGGGACAGCAGCCAGGCCCCGGGGGGTGCTGCTGGGATGGGGGTCCGAAAGGCACGCCAGGATCAGTCCTTTCCCCCCACCCCGTCGCAGTGGGCTGGGGGTCTCCTAGACCTCTGCCAGGCGCTGCTGCACCTGGCACAGCCCCCAGCAGGCAGCCACCGCCCCGGATGCGGAACCCCCACACCTGCACACAGGGACTGTGTACCCCAGCGCTGCCCAGCCACAGTCGCTCTCCCAGCCCCCTGGGCCAGAGCTGCAAGCAGGCTGAAATCGGGAGGGGGGGGGGGCTTCAGTCCCCCCAAAGCCANCAGCCACAGTCGCTCTCCCAGCCCCCTGGGCCAGAGCTGCAAGCAGGCTGAAATCGGGAGGGGGGGGGGCTGCAGCCCCCTCAAAGACCCCTGTGACCTGCGTGTCCTTTGGGGCACAGCAGAGTCCCCAAGGACCAATTTGGTCCTCATGCCAACGCCACGGGGCAGCATGCCCCATTCTGACCCCCAGAAGAACCCCCACGACCCCTCACTGCTCCCCCCACAGAGCCCTGAGACCCTGGTGCAGCCCCAGGAGCGACACCAGGCTGTCAACGCGCTAAGGCAGGGGGCAAGAGCCTGTCCCGGCCCCCCTTCCCCTCTCCCTCCCCCAGAGAAACAAACACGCCCGGTCCCGGTGGGCATCTGCCCTGGCTGAGGGGCCGGGCGGGAGCAGCCCCTTGGCGACTCCTCCTGCCATACCACGGAGGTGAGCTCAGCCGCGCAGCCGAGGCGGGCCGAGCCTGCGGCGTGGGAGCAGCGAGCCGCCCCCGCGCACGGCCCGCCGGCGTCACCGCGCTGGCACGCCGCAGGACGGTGACTGATGCACGTGCTATGCCACCTTCCCTCCGCAGCCAGCCGCCCTGCGCTGCCCCGAAACCCTCGCCAGCCCGCCCCGTGAAGGCGATGCTGTGCGGATGAGTAGGGACGGCCCCTGCCCCCACAGCCCTGGGCATGGATTTGGGTCGCACCCCCAACACGTCGGGTCCTCCTGGCCTGCCCAGGCTTAACTGACACCAAAATGATTAGGCACCCTACAAGGGGACAAATGGCATCGTGCCCTGCCAGCCTTGACTCACCTGCCTGCAATTCCCACCCTGTGGGGGGGGGGGGGGGGG
>VZTE01003571.1:2967648-2984996 GCA_013397775.1 Eulacestoma nigropectus
CTTCCTCCCCTCCTGCCCCCCCCGCCTCCTCCTGCCGCCGCCGCCGGGAGCCCGGACGGCCCCCGACCCGCCCCCGGCCCCGCTCTTAAAGGCGCCGCCCCGCCGCTTTACGTAACGGCGGGGGGAAGGTCGGACAGACGGACAAGTGGATGGATGGATGAGTACAGGGATGGACGCACGGACAGACTCACCGCGGAGCAGCGCCAGGCCCCGGGACCGATCCGCTGGACCGGGGACGCGGGCTGCCCTGCGCTGCCCAAATGCCTGCTCCCAGGTGAGTTGGAAGGGGCTGTTCCCCGTTCCCTCTGCCCCGGCGGGGCTGGCACTGCCCGGCCGCAGCAGGGCTCTCGCAGCCCCGGCCCGGCCTCTCGGGACGCTTTGCTCAGTTACCGCAGGGAGAGAGCCCTGCCAGGCGCGGGCAGGAGCTGCGGGAAACGACGTGCTTCCAACAAGTAAATCATGCCCGGGGGAAGAGGAGGGACCAGAGCTATGCCGGGACAGCCCATAAAGCGCGAGCTGGGCTCCTGGAGAAGCTGCCACTCACCCAAATAGGGCAACTTCTCGGGATGTGGTGTTTGTAAAGCAGAAGGCGAGACCGGCATGAGGGAGGGGGGAAGGACAGCAGAGACAAACTGAACATATTTAAATGCAGAGCCCCAAACCCACACAGTCTCACCTGAGCAAGCCCATCTGGGGCTGAGGAGGCAGCTCCTGCCCTCCCAGAGCTCCCCGGGGCTCTAAGCAATATCCACATCTGCATTTGTACCTTGGCCCATGGGACCTCCAGGATGAGGAGGGGCAGGGACAAGGCAGGAGAAAGTGCTGGCTTCTGGGACACGGCCACCCACAGGCCCGTCCAGCCACCTTCTCAACAGCACAGACCTACAAGGCCACGGCCAGGGGGAAACCTGACATTTCATCCTTCTCCCCTCATTCACCCATACACTGCAGGCTTTTCAGAGTCAACACTGGGACGGAGAGGCGGGAGGTAGGACATGGACATGAAAGGAAGGGGAGGTCTGGGGACTTGCATACAGTTGTCCTCCTCCACCTCAGTAGCAGAGTCCTTATTCCAGTTGTCTGTGATGAGGCAGGACTCAGCTGAGCAGCACTGTGATGTTCAGATTTGCTACTGCACATCAACAAGGTGGTAGTGGAGCTGCCACGTACCAGCCCCAATGGAGCAGGACTATAGCCCCCCTCCAGCTGCCCAAGCTCACCCCGGCCACAATGCCCCAAGAGCATCATGGCTTTGCAAGAAGTCACAAGAGAAGGTGAGTGTTCAAGCTTCAAAATCTTTATTAAAGCAGACAGCAGGTAAGCCAGAACCCCACAAGAGAAGCTGAGTGTTCAAGCTTCAAAAATACTTTATTCAAGCAAACAGCAGGTAATCCAGAAACAGTTTAGAATCCCACGGCAGTCAGATGCCGGCATTGAGCAAGGCATCCCAACATCCCAGTAGTCACGGCTGTGCTGCCTAGCCAGGAGACAAGCTTTGTCTTTTGTCTCTCTCTGCTGGCTATAAAGCACAAGATCAAGTCTGACATCAAGATGCATGCAAACACCACAGTGAGGACTCCCAGACAGCAGCTCTTAGATGCCATCCAGAGAAATGTCACTAGGAAACACTAACACAGACAGGGCTGTAGGAAGTTAGAGAGGTAAGAGAAGTTAAGGAAGAGCAACAAGTTGCACAAGCCTGGGCATCAGGTTTCTAGAGACCGATGAACATCCAGCCCTCCAAGCTGGTGAGCACTGAGCTCAGTAACTAGGCTGGGGGCCGGTCCCTGCCCACTCCTTGTGGAGCTCCAGCTGAACAATGCTCTTTCAAGGACTACTGCTGGGGCTGAGGTCACTTGCTCAGGTTAGGTTTAAATGCCAGATCCAACTGCAGAGTTTAGGTTAAAACTAAGCTGCAGGTTAGGTTTAAATGCCAGATCAAACTGAGTACAGGGCTGGCAAAAGCCACTGGGAACAGGCAGCACAGTTTAGCAGGTGTCACACAGCAGCAGTGCTCAGCTTCAGGTCACACAGCAGAGCGGCACCATTAGAAAGCTGCCACTGATTTTCCTCTCTCCATGCAACACCCAAAGGGGCAAGACTGGAATTTCCAGCCAGAACTGGAGAGTGAGCAGCCGGTGCACACACACCAGCACCCTCCCAGTGCCACAGCAAGCCAGCCTCTCAAAGTGTTATGTGCACCCATCCAGAGCAGTGACCAGAGCCCTCTGGACAGCTGTCTGCCCCAAGCCCTACATTCACCTTTAATTCCTCAGGTCTTTGTAACTGATTTGAAAGAAGTTTACTACGCCACAGAGCACACAGTGTAACTAGTCTAGTTTGCACTAAACACTCAAGCACCACTCCCGTGACTGGAGGCAGGAAGCCAATTCAACACAGCACAGCTATTTGAAACAGTTCAGCCTATGGAGAAGGGAGAGTCTAAGGATGTACATAACAACAGACTGAAATTCGTATCTGCATCACCACAGGAGAGTGAAAAAATAGGACTGCAGGAAATTAATCCATGTTAGATACTAACCATCAAGCTTCGCAGATGACATTGCGTGATAAGCATAGAACAATTATGGGAAACACTGTCCCCGATAATTACGTACACCCATAGTGCAACATATGGAGGTCACTGCCTCCGATATAACACTGTGGTAGGCAAAAACTACCTTGTTCTTTACACATTATGGGAGACACTGCCCCCGATAATGTCAGTTAGGTTTCATGATACATAAGGTACTGGAAGTTTGCAGGAAGCTGCCATTTAAAAATCGTGCCAATGCCTAATCTGAGGTACAGGGAGTTTGTGTGTGTTGCCACAGGTGGAACTAGGGCTACACAGCAAGGCCCTCTGCTGGGGCCGGGGCCAGGAAGGAAGCTGTGCTCCCTGTGAGAGCACACGGCATCCAGAAAGGGGAGCAGGAAGAAGTCTGAAGCCCACAGAGGGGCACAGACCCTGCAAGGAAGCCAAATTTCTAGTATTGGAATTTCCACCCAGGTTTTCAGCATTTCAAGGATTAGTTTGGAGCGCAACCTGGAAACTCACTACCAGGTTTGCACCTTCAGGTTTCTTCCAGAGGGGTGTTTTTGCCACAGAAAGCTTAATTGCTAGTTTTCTAAACTTTTTGAGGGGCTTGTTTTGATTATTTTAAATGCAAAGTTCCAGTATCATGTTTGATTGTAATAGCAGATGCTGCTTTATTCAAAAACGACAGTATAACTGTCATAATTATGGAAGGCACTGCTTCCGATAATTATCTTCTATAAAAAAACACACCATTTATAGTGAACACTGTCACTGATAAATAAAGAAATAAATAAATATCTCAGTGCCAAACAAGAGCCAACCTGCAAAATGACATCAGTCAAACAGGGTTTGGCCAGCAAGAGACTTGATTTCACACAAGGCCCCTGAGCAGCAAGGTCTGAAGTGCCAGTCTAAAGCCATTTCTCAATGCTGCAGGACTCGCTGAGGTGCCAGCCAAGGATATAAAGGGGACATTGGATAATCTTTGGGTTGTTTTCCCTGGGTATTGATACCTGCCTTGGCAGAAGCAAGCCTGCAAGATGTCACTGGGACCCTGCTGTTGAGTAAAGGCAGGCTGGGCACTTCAGAGCTTGCTGATAATCCAGCACTTGCGGGCTATTACTACATTGTTTAATTTTTGAACTGCAGCTCTCTGCAGCTTCCTGCCAGAGAGGGGATCCTCATTACAAGTGTTTGGAGGAATCCATTCCCTGTTTTGTCACTAGGTTTAGGTGGCCAACAATTAAAAGCCTGAATAGATGAGGTACCTCCCCACTCAAGGTACCAGTTCAGGGAACACCTGAGCTCTTAGTTCTCAAGTACACTGGAGGCAGGAAACCCCATAAGCAGCTGTACGTGACTGGTTTGGACTGTTGTCAGATGGGAGCCTGGTCAGAGGAGACTTCATGGTAATCTTAGTACTGCTTTAAAACTGCCTCCTGTGAATTTGTCAAGGTGAGATTTAAATTTTATGGTCAACTTTGGTCAAAAACGTTTTGTTGCCAGAATATCTACAGGAAAGTAATGCCATGTTAGGGAGTGGGTTTCACTTAGGTTTCAGGGGATTTTGGTTAAGTTTCACAGTCTGTAAGGTACTGGAAGTCTGCAGGAAGCTGCCATTTAAAAATCGTGCCAATGCCTAATCTGAGGTACAGGGAGTTTGTGTGTGTTGCCACAGGTGGAACTAGGGCTACACAGCAAGGCCCTCTGCTGGGGCCGGGGCCAGGAAGGAAGCTGTGCTCCCCGTGAGAGCACACATCTCTCCTGTACCTTAGACGGGTAATCCAGGTGTTTGCTGTGTCTAGATTTCGTTGTCTGTATTCCAGATATCGCCCACTAAAGCATTGGCAGCCCCTTTAATGGTCCAGGTCGCCAGGGCCAGCTGCTCTTTCAGCTTGTTCACATCCACGCTGTCCTTTTTGACTCCCAGCTGCTCCAGGTTCTCCAGCAGACTCTGCAGGGTGTGGGAGCCTTTGCCAAAGAAGATGTGGCGGAAGGGAGCATCTTTTGGTGAGAGGTATGGGGAGAGGAAGTCGTATTCCACCTGAGTAGAGGTGCAAATATCCAGTTATACTCTCACCTCCCAAGTTTTTCTTATCTGCTCCAATACAAGCTGCCAACCTCTGATCCCCACTCAGCCCTTTCCCACAGCAGCTCTGCAAGGGCCAGACCCTCTCGTGTGAGCCAGTGCAGAACTCTGTCATGTTGCCACGAAGCAAGTGGAAGAGACACCAGTCTGCACAGTGCCCATGGCCCCTTAGGGAAAGGCCCATCCCAGCCAGCACTCTCCTCCTTTGTGAAGGAAGAAAAACCAGTTGAAGATACCCACCTTCATCATCCTGTCATTCAGGGCTCTGCGGACAATCCTGTTTTCCCTGTCACTGTTTGCGATGTCTCTTCTCAGTGCATCTGCAGCTCGCTGGAAGTCTCCACGGGCATAAAACAGCCATTTCAAGGTCAGCCCCAGTGCCTGCAAGGGAGGAGCTGTTAGCGAACCTGATTTTCTTCTTTTGCTGCTCTCTTACCAAAAGAAAGTGGTTTTTTTTTGTTTGGTGTTTTTTTTTTTTTTTTTNACAAAACTCAGAATGAACTCCCTAAAATTTTTTTTTTTTGTTGTGTGTTTTTTTTTTTTTTTTTTTTTTTTTTTTTTGCCAGTTTAGCCAAGTAGCAGAACAAGTTCCTGGCAGGCTTTTCTGAGGTCACTCCCTACCCACAGTTTCTTGTAGACTTTCAGCAGAGGTGCAAATGAGATGCAAAGCTGCACTATGCTGTGAATGATAACCAGAGGAGGAACTGTTCACATCCACTTCCTCAAGAGCTCACGACAGCCAGATCAGCTAAATCTGTCTGCCACAGCTACTCTGCCTGCACTGCTCCATAAGGAACATCAATTCTGGTCACACTTCGCTACCCTTTTATGCCTAAAAGGGAAAGATGTCCATCCTGCTCTATCCACTGGCACAGGGCCTTATTAGCACATGGCCCCACGATCGTCAGGGATTTGGTGAACTCAGAGTCCTTCTTACCTTCACTTCGGAATCGAAGGGCAAAATCTTCTCCTGGAATGACAGCAATTCTTCACTGTATCTATCAAAGTCCAGGAAGAGCTCATGATCATGGGTCAGCCTGAGAGCTATTTGTCCAGCAACTTCTGCAGCAGTACGCATGAGAGGATACAACTTGTCAGTCTTCACTTTCAGGTTAGCCAAAGTGTCCTGAGTAGTGCCCAAAAAGGAATATTCATCACCTTCCTGCAAGAAAGAAGGTATTGAAGTTAGCCAAGAATGCTTTTCCAGTCAGACTTTTTTCATCCCCCACCACAGGTTATTTGTTACTTCCACCACATCCCATCTCCCTGTGCTGCTAAGGAGCAAAGACTCCAGTGGCAAATCTTCAAAGCACAGGGAAAGGAATGGAGCTCCTGCACCTCATCCCTCACAGCTTCCAGCGACCAGCAGGATGTTCGACTTGTTATTTACACCCAAAGACATTTACCCTCTCAGAGTTCACTGCAGAAGTGTAGGTGGGCAAATCTCACCACCCAGTCTGGTGTTTGCAGCACCCTCCAACCCTTCCTGTCAGGATAACTCAAGTGTTTTTGTGCAACAAGTCTGACACTAACAAACCCCAAGCATTCCTAAGAGAGGGAGCTGCTATCACGAAGGTTCCCAGCTGCACACCTGCAGTAACAGGGCAGCCTGCTAGGCTGATGTCACCCCCAGGCTGCAGCAGCAGACCCAAACAGCCTGAGGTAGTACTTGCTCTGGGCAATGATATCGCTTCCACAATGCCCTCTGCTTGCTGACCAGCAGGCTGTAGAGGAGTCTTTCACTGATGCAGCAACAGCTTGACATCTTTCTACTGCTTTTAGCTTCTGATTCATTGACATCTGAGCCTCCAGAAAAGCAAGTGACCCCTCTCCCCAAAAACCTGCAAGTATTCAGTACTTTTGAACAGAGACTGTAGGCCAGTCTTGTCCCAGGAGCAACTGTGACAGCAAGTCCTGCCATAGCCACCAGGTTCAGAGTCTGCACCTCCTCCCTCAGAGGCTCTTGCAAAGACAGTGAGCTTGGGACAGCACCTTGTGCTCTGCCATCCCGGAGAACAGATGTCCTTACAGCACCCTGCATGGAATGGGCACACCAGGCAAGCACACATTACTTACATCGTAGAAACCAAAGGAAACCACTGGGATTCCTGAGTAGGCCAGAAAAGGGAACGCTGCGTTATCCAGATCAAGGGGAACGCTGCAGAAGATAAGCACTGAGCAGTTATCAACTGGTTTGGGCACCCCAGGACAAAAGCTACAAGCTCTACAATTCAAGCTCTGAGCCAACTGGACTACTCTGTCTAGACAAGACTGAAGGAGTCTCAACCAAATCCCTGGATCTACTTGTCAATTTCCTGCCACTGAACTTAGTACAAGGCTGTTCTTGTCCTGCAGGAAGGTGTTTGGGCTGCCTCAGCCAGCTTGGGGCAGCAGTTAGTGCTGTACTGTTCATGCTTGCCTGACCCCACATCAGAAGGTAGAGCCCACCCCACACAGCAGTATGACACACAAGCAGAATCCATAAGGTTTGCTCCTTTATGGAGATCTGCTTTCCAAAGAGATGGATGACAATACTTACACTCTCTTTACCCAGTTAGAGCCAACTCTGCTATACAGGTATCTCGAATCCATTGTCGGGTCCTTTACCTGCACAGAGATGACAGTCACTGCACTTGTTCTGACCTCGGCTTGAGCTTCCAGGTCCATCCTGGAGCTCACACTGCTGTGCAGATACCAGAGTCAGGTGTGCTCTCCTGACCTTTCTCCACACGGGCACATCTGCCACTGAACTGTGGCATTTGCTGATTTTCGATTCTGCATGTGTGAACTGCAATTCCCAGAGCCCAGCTGATTGCAGACAGGGCCCTTCAGAATATCCCAGGTTTTTCTCCTAAATGGGTCTTTCTCCTCAGAAGGTGTCTGGTGGGGAAAGTGACCCAGCACAGCCCTGTCTGCTTTCAGTTCCTCCTTAAAACCACAGTCACCTTGATCAGACCAAGGCCCTTCAACTCACCCTCTTCATAGTTGTCTCCAGCAAAGAGTACAGCAACGGGCTAGCAGAAATCTTCATATCTTTGGAGCCTGCAAAAAATGAAAGGGTATTTGACATACTGGCACAATCAACCACTACTGCTAGAGCTGCCCAGCCCTGATCTACAGCTACAGTTGCCAAAGGATCGTCAAAAGACACAGGACAGTCTACTGCAATTTAGCAGAGCTGACTCCTCATGGCTTAGGCTGTATCAGCCTCTCGGCTTCAATGACAGCTGGAGAATAAATGGAGTCATGCCATTCTTCAGCCAAACACCCACCAGGCACCTCTGGCACAGCCCCCATTCCTAGAGGTCAAGGGATGCCTGTTCAAGCTATTCTAGTCCCACCCAATTTTGAGAAACTCAAAGAGTAGCAGGTTACCCAGGACTGCAGTATCCAAGTTTATGTAAGTGAAGGCTTTGGCATGCAGCGTGGTGGTGTACCCCTAGAACAAAACAAGTATTTTAGTAAGATGAGCAGTAGCAGTCCAACACCAGGATGTTTAATGCACAGGAACAACTGCACAGCCATCCTGCAGAATTCTATTAAACAGACAATACCTCCAGCCACTCGGTAGCACCCACAGCTCCGTACTCTCCCGCACTCCAGCTAGCAAAGATAATGCTGCGCCGCGGTTTGTAGTCATCTGTAAAGAGAGAGAGACTGAGATTGTCTGCCCTTCCCCCACAGAGATGCAGATTAGCACTGCGGGCCTGGGATGATGAATAGCCTGCTCCTGAGACAGTGCTGCTGCAGAGAAATGTGCAGACTGCATGGACACTGTACCTTGCCTCCACGTGCTGCAGAACTGCGCAGGAGAACAATGCTGTCTGCATTTCCACCCTGCTTTGTTTAGCTGCCTGAGCCCAAAATTAACCCTGGTGACAAGTGTGCTCACACTAAGTGCCACCACGCAGTCCCCACTGCTCCAGCTGGTCAGACACTTCAGAGTCTCCCCACCTCAGGCCTGGCTGTCCAACAGACAGCTCAAGTTTAAGGTTTGCGTCATGTGTTATCCAAGGACACTCTTGTATTTGAGCCATACCAGATACAGGCAGGCAGTCCCTTGGAAGTGAGTGGTCACTGCAGACCAGGTGTATCGGGCAAGTAACAGCTTCTCAGGAAGCTTTCTCAGATTCCCTACACCTTCTAAAGGACTGCTTTGCATCTGGGGTCTCCAGTGTTAACACACACAGAGCTACACCTGCATCACCTCCCACCATCGTGCTTTTGTTCACAGATATTTACCATTTTTCACCATGTCCGAGATCACACGGGCAAGTTCCAACAAGATGGCAGTGCCAACGCCAGCCTTGGCCGCTCCTGGCCCCCAGGAGTCTCTCTGGGCTCCGAGCACAACGTACCGATCTGTAAAGGAGAGAAGATAAAGACCTGAGCTGCAAGCTTCAGATTGCAAACACCACTTATGAGAAGAGCAGCTTTCAGCTTCTGTACAAGGAAGAGAGTCTGCAGTCTGATCCCTGAATCTGGCACACTGAGTGCTTTCGTTTAGCCTTTCCCTGGCAGCAAGGTTCAGATTTCTCTTTGATCCTCAGGGAAAGGCCTTGGTTCTGCCAAGAAAGAACTGTTGTCTGTCTGGGAGCAGCTGTCACGTTCCGATGACCACAGAAGAGGAAGGGTTCCTCTCAAGACTGAGCCACAGTGCAGCTGCCATTACCTGGTTCTTCAAATCCCTTGATAACACCAAAGATGTTCAGAATCTTCCTGTCCACCATAACGTTGTTCACAGTCAGTTTCACTGTCATCTTGCTGCTGCTGCTCACTGTCACCTTACATCCCATGATACCAGATGTCCACTCATGAAGGCATTTTTCTCCATCCATTTTTCTGAGAGAAAAAGGAAGATCCTTTTAACTCATTATCCAGCTCTGACCTCGTTTAGCTATCGTGTGAAAAATGCACACCTGCAACTGCAGGTGCAACCTTGTTCAGGGCCTGCCTAGGAAAGAGCTTGCAGTTCTGTGCCACTAATTATGCAGGGAGGGGTAGAATGCAGAGGCCAAGAGGAATCCAACTCTAGATTAAGTTCAATCTTTAAGACGTGAGACACGGACACAAGTGACACTTCTCCAGCCAGTTCCAAAACATGCTCCCTGCCACACACAGCAGAGAGCAGTAGAGAGTTCTGTCTCACAGCACCTCAACACCATCCTCACTCCTGCAACAGGCCACAGCACCTCAGCCTGCAAGACAGGAGAAACAGTTACCTGAACAGCGCGGCTGCTGCTTGGCTAGAGATAGTCTGAACTGGAATGCGAGGTAGTCCAGAAGACTCCACTGGTGGGAACTGGGTGTGGTTGAAAGAAGGAAAGCCTGGGGTGAAAGGGTCTCCAGTTCCAAGGTGGGCCTGTGAAAAGCAAGAGGAGTCCTCAAGTCTCACCAGAGTCCAAGAGTTTTCACCTACACAAGGGCACTGCTGAGCCAGAGGCCTGCGGGGCTGCCCCAGGCTGCAGCCCACAGCCAGAGAGGATCTCGAGAACAGGGGAGCCAGCTGCATACTCACATGTCCAAAGGGCACAAGCACATCCGTGTTCTTGTAATCTGAGGGGTCCAGGTACATCAGGGCACCAACTGCTCCTTCCTCTCTGGCATTTGCAACCTGCAGCAAAGAGAAACATTAACTGCACATCTGCACTGCAAGCAAGGGGAGTCCAGGCAAGAACATGGAGTAATGGTGTGAAGGGTTGTGTTCCTCGGTGCCCAACTCCACAACAGATTTTAACAGCTACCTGACAGATACACAAGGCAGCTGAATCCTAGCAGCTCAGCCCTACTCCAGGCAAACTGTGTCTAACATCCTTTTGAACAGTTAGGACACAACGCAGTGTCTCAGTCTATGATTCCTTCAGCTCATACTTGCTCCTTGGAGCAGCCTAAAATTTAGTATTATTTGATTTTGATTATGCTCCATCTGTTTTCCCAAGATGAGGGCAGTCTCAAGACAAGCAGCCACTGGAGGCTCATCTTCACATGGAAGATGGAGGCAGAGTGGACCAGCCAGGTCTGTGTTTAACACACCAGCAACCCAGCTCTGGTATGCCACTGGTACAAACACTCTTGCAAGGCTAGACACCAGTTTGAAAAGCGGGAATGGGATTGGAGAACCAGTGATCACACTTTTCAGAAGCACTTTCCGGCACTGCCTGTGTCAGATGCCTGCAGACAGGCTGAGTCCAACTGCAAAGGGTCCTGTGCCCCAGCCCCTCCAGGAGCACTCATCTGAGGGGCAGCTCTGGGTCAGATATGGAGCAGGCTTGCATACAGAAGCACTTGGATCCTTTAGGCTGCTTGGCTATTTGGTTCTGTTCTCTACAGAGGGAACACTACAGCAGCATGCAAGGCCACTAGCTGGACACACAGTGCCAGCACTGCCACTTGGTCCAAGGGGACAGACAGCAAGGGCCCGAGTGAGACACTGCAGCCAAGCTTTGAAAGTATCTGGCTACAGCAGCAAGAGGTGCCCTGGAGGCAAGGCTGTCCTGCTTCTAGCAGCCTTATGGCTGTATCTAGTGATATTAGCCAGCTCTGCATCCTGGAGCTCCCAGGCTGCCTCCCTCTGCCTCCCAGCCCCACCACTCCAGAGGGCTGGTTGTTCCAGCAAATTGCCAGAGGCCAAGAAGAATGGCACCATGAACAGTAACAAGCTCTGCTCAGCCTCAGTGTCCAGACCTGCACGTGGAGCCTTAGTGCAAACAAGCAGGACCAGGGCCTGCAGGAACAATCCTACCTACGTGAGTTCTACAGACCTGAAGAAAGACATACCTCTGTGCCTCAAAGAGTAGGAAGCGTAGCTTCCTGTTGCCAGGTCTGGCCAGGCTGTGGGGCAGACACTGCTTACCTTCTCAGCAAGGGTTATTTTTCCAGCTCTGAAGATGATTATAGTTCCATTCATTGGAACACGTGTATTTCGTATCTGCTGAAAGTCCTCCTTCCGTCCATAGTTCACATAGATGGGTTTGCCCTGGAATAGAAACACTGGTTATGAATGCAGCAGTCCTATGTCAGTAAGACACCTCAAACAGCCTACTGTTAACAGTAGGGAGCTGAAGCTCAGCAATGTAAACTGATCCCGTGCCAGGTGCCTGTTGGAGCAGCACTTCTGCCAAGGTTCTGTCCGGATCTCAGTGGGGAAGTTTGAAGGTACTCCTGCATCTTACTGCAGTAAGAATACTGTGTGGGCCCGCTCTCTCCCTCCTCTCACTCTGACCACCCCCTCCAGCTCTCTTAACTGGGGAGGGCTTTATACACTCCATATCTGAAAGGGACTTATTTTGGACATATTTTTGTAAGTGTGTACACATTTCCAGGATCTTCCCAGAGTCACTTACAGTAACTGTGTCGCTCTTGCTGTATGCCACATATGCATCAGGACTCTCCAATAACTCTTCTGAACCATCTTCTATAATGAACACTTGGTTGTTGCTACTGTTAAATGTAGAGAGGCAGCGTTATACTCTTTCACACAAGAATTCAATTAACTCAGTATTCTGACTGTATTTAGTCTGTGCTTTAACAATTCTGATCAAGTCAACAGAGCCTGAAACAGGCAGACTCATCCCATGCAATAATCTCTGGAGCTGGTCAGAGACATTAATGAAGGCTGATTTCTAAGACAGGTAGCAGAAAGAATCTCTGCTTCCAAGTCTCTCAGTCACCTCCTAAGAGAAGCTAAGCAAACTCATTTCCCTTAACAAAAAGGGGCAAGTAAGACATGAGGGTGAGAGCTGTCAGATGACACATGATGCCTGTTGACACCCTCCTGCGCTACTGGAGGAGCCACTGCCAGGTGTGCAGCCCTGTCTGGGTGGCAAGACAGAGTTGCCTGTGCTAGCAGTTTTAGAAATCTGCCTTTCAGCCAAGTTTTCACTCAAGTTTTGTTTTCTCTCCACTTCCTAAGCATACTTGGAGGAAACAACTGCCCCAGGAAACATCCAGAGTGCTGCTACTACACCCTCTGGATTTAGAAAGCCTGAGAAGAGGCAGGAGCAGTTATTGCTTGGCTCGATTGAGGTCATCTTTGGAGAGTGGTAACTGGCTCACAATTTTCACATAATTTCAAGCAGAAATCACATGTTTGCTCAAGACTACGAGTATCCATGCTATATGGAAGAGACGTGCATCTCTTCATTAACGTACCTGCCTTTATCCTGCAGCCTGATGTAGTGCTCGTCATTCCACACGTCATCCAAGCGGAAGCTGGTGAACTGGTCATGAATGTAGCTGGCAGTGCTCTCATCCTCAAACTTGCCAGCTTCAAAGGAATTCTTACCTTCTCTTTGCCTGTAGGTAACAGAAATACGTATAGGTTAGGCTACAGCACCAGGCGGTACTGCAGCCTGCAAAGCTATTTAAGCCTGTGTTTAACACACCCCACCCTACATCACCTGTAAGGCCCTTGTTCTCCAAATGAGCTTGAGTTCTGCTCACAGGCTGTGCCTCTCTCAAAGCTCTAGCTAAGCTTTCTGGAACTGTTACCTCAGGTTGGCCTCAAGACGTGCAGCTGACAGTTTAGCTGACAACATGTTTCTGAGTTCAGGCCAGTATAAGATACGTGGTCCGGGAACCTCTTCTTCCTCTGTTCCATCATCTGAGAAGTAAGATGCAGTAGGAGTCATCTCGCAGTTGCCACTTCCATCCAGACACCTGTTAACCCTCTGCATTCGTCCACGATAACTCAAGTAGCCGATGAGAAACCCTGTGGGCAGAAGAGGTATTTCTTCGTGCTGCAGAAAGATGACTGAACCAGCCCCCCACCACTCAGCTTCAGGGTTAGAATGCATCTCTGCTCTCACACCATTTTTGACAAGCTGGCTTACCCAAGGACAGACAGAAATACGCAGCCTGACATTTTGCCTGAGCTGGCATGTTTTAAGGGGCACTGTAAATCTGATCTTGTGCTTGGCAGAGTCCCTCCAGCACCACTTGGGAAGGAGAATGCTCACTCTAGGCCAACAGCAGTGTTAAAACCCTTAAGAGACAAGTACCAAAGGCTTTACTCATCTGTTGACCCACACCTCTACAGAAGTATTAGGAGTTAATGGAGGAAAAACCAAAACTTCCACATGGACCAGTTTTCCCTTTAGCTAAGTCACAGTTCCACTGTCAAACTCCACAATTCTTGGTGCCAATGCTGTACCGTAAGTCTGAGCTAGACATATTTAGTGACAAGAGGCTGCAGCCTGGATCCCAGTTGTTGAATTATCTCTCAAAACAATACAGTTTCAAATTTAACAGCCTCGGATTATGCACAATACCAGAATCCACTTCACGCAGCTGCCTCCCACCCATCCTTACCAATCAAAAGGAGGAGGACAGCTGCCATGACTATGAAGCAGAGGTTCTTGCCATTCCTCCGTGGAGGAGGCATGCTGGCATGCAGGTGCTCTGGTCTCCCAATTTCCCCTCCTTCCTCATCATCAGCAGCCAGCTTCATCTCCACGTGGCTGTTGTCTCCATCCATCTGCCGGGCAATGCTGAAGCGTGTGTATGACGTTGGCTCGCCACCAAACTGTGTGGAAAGGCAGTCATGTGATGGAGGAGTTGGCTACACCAGCCTACAGTCCTTGCAGCCAGCTGCACCTGTGCTCCAACCCAAACACTGCTTGTCCATCTGCAGCTGCTCTAGTGCATCGAGCGTTTGGTCTGCCCGTAAGTCAGTTTAAAGCTGGATGCTTTAAACACAGTTAAGACTCAGACCTACTCAGGGTCTCCAGAGTCTATTTAGATTCCATTTCCCCTGCACAAATGTGGAGCCACACTGATCAGAGTCTAGCCTGGAGTCTGTTGCAGATATGAAGCAGCCAATGGCATCGGCATTTCCCACGTGACCCCGTGGCTGAGGCTGAGTCAAGCAGAAACTCCTGGTCTTAATCAGCAGAACACAGATCTGACTTCAATGTACAACTCGCACTTTGATGAAGACAGAGGAAAGGGAAGGCAACCGTCCATGGCTGTGCCTTTAAGCCACATCCACTTTGATGTAAATACTCTCATCCCAGCACCCAGATAATTTTGTATTAAACTGCCTAAGGCTACCCTTAAATTACACCATTGGTAGCGTTACAAAGCAGCTGGGCTGAAGAGAGATGACCCATGGGCATCGTGCTACCTCAGCTAACGTGAAAGCTGAGGCTACACCTCTTGCACCCACCAACGACTGGCACCGTTTGACAGGTTTTTACCAGTACCCCAGCAGAGCTTCCAGTCTGGAGCCCACTTTTCTAAACAGGTGCAAGGCACAGCCCCCCCACAGAATGGCAGCCCGTGGACAAGGCAGCTGCTCAGATTAACTCAATTCCAGGCACTGGCTGAACCACTCAGCTTCCATTAGAGATGCTGAAATTGCCTGCAGCCATGGTTGTGCTGGAGAGTGGAGTGAGACTGGCTAAAAGCCCAAAGGAATAGCTTTGGGAGCAGCACTCCTGCAGCCCTCTCCTCTGTACTGGAGAAGCAGCTGGTGACAAGCACCCAAGCCCTGTTACAACCTCAGCAGCTCATCTACAGTTCTCAGCTCATTCTCAAACTACATGTCAGAGCTGGAAGTGAAGAGACCAGATATCTGCTTGCTTGGGCAAAAGAAACCAATGTCATTTCAGACCTGCAGTTCCACTCTGGCCCATGCTACCCCCAGTGAAGTGGCTGCCTGCTCAGATTTCGGAAAGGGCAACACTGCGGTCTATCCTAACGCTCTCCCTGCTCAGCTGCTCCACAGCTTGGCTTCCCTCACACTTGAGGCATGTCCTCACACAGAGAACATGCCCCAACCCCACATATCCTCCATTCTTGTTCAGAGACCAAACCACCACACGCGCAGTCCTAACCTTGGGTCATTTCACAATCCAAGCTCTCTAGGACGGGCAGGCTTGGCTGAACAAGTTCAGAAGTCCCTCCTGCACATTTGTTTCAAGTACAGGTTGCTTTCAAAAGCTGGACTTGAGGTTGAATTCTCACTCCCCAAGTAACAATAGAACACATGTTGATTGTCCCAGTAGCGTTTGAACGGCTTCCTCTGCAGCACTTCCTTCTGCAACTTTGTTCAAGGCCCGCCCCTCCCTTCTTACCAGTTTTCTGAGAGACCCAAGACATGATAGCAGTTAATGATAACTCCACCAGCACTGAACCACTTAAGCCACTTCCTTATCATGGCCAGCTACTTGCAGTGACATTTGGCTCACCACCCACACAGCAGCACCTAACGCTGCTTCGGATTCATCATCTTCTCTGCTACTGGTAAGTAGTGATATTTTTTTGAATAAATATAGCTCACTACTGATCTAATGTCTTTCATACAGTTCCATCAACACAGCCACCTGTTGCACAGGATAGCTATACTCAATTCTACAACCCGTGTATGTTTAAATAGATAACCAACTACATGGAAAAATATAAAAAAGAATATTATACAATCTCATACACAGATATTGTTAAACCTTTCTTCTGCAGTGTCATCAGCCCACCAAGAGACAAACAACATTGGGGTACTATGTCTTACCAAGTTAGAGATTGCTGCTCTGGCATGGTCCATTGCCTTCTGGACAAACGCAAGCCAACTTCACCAAAGCCCTAGGAGTTCAGAATATAACAAGTCAGGTCAGGCTGTTCCCCTGCCACTCTGTCACACACCTGAGGTCAGTCACTGCCACTAGCGTACTGCTTGCCCGTGGATTTTCTGTGCATACTTCCACATAAGTCACTATGTTAGTGAACCTTCATCAACCTTGAATGCAACCTGAAAGTTCCCACGGCAATTATAAGCTCCAGTGAACACATCAACTCTTTCTTTGAACTTTGGGCATAGTGACAGGCGTACAAATGAAGAATACAGTCTCCAATTGCTAAGTTCAGCCAAGGGTCTTATTAATGGCAGGGACATCTCCACTCAGGGAGTGCTGGCAAGAGGCATTTACTCCACTGTGACAATGGACTCTAGATATCTAAAGTTCCTGGGGTCTGTCTCAATGACAGAAAGAGTCCAGCTGGAAGAGAGAAGTGGCACAAGGCCATAAGGCAAAGCAGCACAAACTCCAACCCCGACAAAACACTTCTAATATGAACATCCCTCCTAGATGGCTACGTTCTCTACCACTTTATGAAGGCAATTTCTGTTTTGAAAAGTCTCTGAAAATCGCTAAGAGCATCTCTCCAAATTAATTTCAGCCACTTTTAAAATTCTAACTTCTCTGTAAACAGCGAACATATCTGAAAGGTAGATTATAACTTATTTACTTCTCCATTTCTTCCTGAAAAAGGTTTGTAATTTAGTGAATGACTAGACAGGTGCTGAGGTTGGGAGCAAGCAATCTGAGCATGCCCTCAAGCAGCGCTGCTAAGAAGTGGCTCTGGTCTTCAGGTGCACGTGGATTAGCTCTACACCTGGGAGCTCTGCAAGGTTTTATTTGGAGATCAAAGGTTAACGGTGGCCATTGCCTATTTCACCTTTTATTTAGGGCACGAGCACATGGTGGTGAAACCCCGACAGATTTGAGAAGCCTTTCCCAAGTGACAACCTGAGGCCGCAGGCTGCCACCAGGGCACGAGTGGACTGAGCATTTGGAAGGGTCGCTAAAAGCAAACCCGGCAAGACGCAGGGAAGCACAAAGGGCCTGCGGGCAGCGCACCTGGTAGGGGATGCTGGCCGGCTGCGCGATGCCTCCCCGAGCCCCTCCGGCCAGGCCCCAGAGTATTTCTTATTTTCAGAAATAAGGC
>VZTE01003571.1:2985637-3023610 GCA_013397775.1 Eulacestoma nigropectus
CTCCTCGCCGGCGTCCACTCAGCGCGGGCACGTCTCTGCTGCGGGCACGTCTCTGCTGCGGGCACGTCTCTGCTGCGGGCACGTCTCTGCTGCGCGCTTGCTGCTGATGCGGGTCTGGCTCCCGCCGCCCGCACAGCTCGCCCAAGGGCTGGGCGTGTGCCCTACCTGGCCCTGCCGCGGGGAGGGAGCGTAGGGAAGGGCAGAATCACAGAAGAAACCTCCAAGATCGTCCAGTCCAACCACCAACCCAGCACCATCCCCGTAACCACTAAACCGTGTGACCCAGCACCAGATCCAGGCACCTCTTAAAAACACTTCCAGGGTGACTCCATCACCTCTCTAGGAAACCTATTCCAGTGCCTGACCACCCTAACAGTGAAAAAAAAATTCTAATACCTAATCTGAATCTCCCATCTCAGCTGAAGGCCATTTCCTCTAATCCTCTCACTGTATGTACGGTACAGTCCCCTCCTCACTATGACCTCCTTCCTTTATAAAAAGAATGAAGCTGCATTCTTTATAAATTGCTTTTAGGTGCCCTTGGTACGGTGGAGGAGCCATTTGCCAAGTGCCATGTGTTTCACTGGGTGCACACCAAGTCCCAGCTTCCCCTCAGGAAGGGCTGGAAGTGGGGCAGGGAGATGAGCCCACAAGCATGCCTTTGTGGGAAGGCATGCTTGTACCACAGTAGGAGAAGGAGCGGGTCACAGATTCAGCATTCCCACCCTCTCAGCATTTTGAGGGATGAGGGCAGGAAAAATATTTTCCTCCCCGGGTGGTGCAAACCAGACACAGGACTTGCTCTGGCTTGGGAAGCTCTCAGCATCCTCAGGTCCCAGCAAGTCACATGTGCTCAGGGCTGCCTTTTTAGATCTGAATGGGCAGAGACACCCGAGGTGCCTTTCCTTTGTGTTGGGCTGCACAGATTGCTATTTTATTTGTATGATGGGAAGCATGGCAGGTATTTATGACTTCCAGCCCCTAAACACAAGAAGTATGGACAGCCCACATCAGGACACAGGCTGCCTGTGGCCCACTGTGAGAGAAGGTCACTGCTTCCAGCCTCAGTCCCTCAACTCAGGGCATCCCTCAAAAGCATGTCACAACTAGGGAACGCTCCAAGGTTCCTGTGTGCGCGCGTTCTGCAGTACTGTGCTCATTTGTCCCTTGCTCATTAGAAGAATAAATCAGTAGGCCTGGATTATTGCCTCAAATCCTCTCCCAGGAAAGAAGGATGGGAGCAGAAAGTTTGTAGTTTGGCAGAACACATGATCGCAAAGAGGATTATGTTTGGTGAGAAGCAATACATTCCTGTGCTGATAAAGGGGGGATTAACTAGACCTGAAATTTGGCGCGGCCGTCTGGAGACAAGTCTGTAAAGCGTCTCTCAGGCAAGACGTGCTGGTGGACCTGGCAGTTCTGTTTAGCAGAGGAGGTCTGAGCCAGGCTCCAGTGCCCAGGCTCTTTCTTCTCCAGATTCACCCCTCACCAGCTGTGGTGATGCCAGTCATGGGAGGGAAAACTGTTGTCACTTGGCGTGTGACTGACCCGTGGGACATGGTACTGGTGGGTGCCTTGGTGGAAGCCCAAGGTGTAAGAGGGTTCAGAAAGAGTTTAGATCAGTCCTGCAGGCTGGATCCTCTGATCGTTTCTCACCGCAACAATCTGGTTGCAGCCTGCTGCTCAGGAAAGTGTAACCCGGGGAGAGCAGTCCCAGCTCTGCCCTGTTTTTTATGTTCCTCCTGGGCTCCCCCCGCCAAGCCCTCACCTTCCGGCAGCACCTTTACCTGTGCACACCTTGCCAGGCGCAGGGCAGCGATTCCACACCGAGGTCCTGCCAAAGGAGGGACACCTGCAGGAGAGCTCAGACTCGGGACGCTCCCTGGAGCAATGCTGCAATGCAAGCAAGGAAGGCAGCAGCCGGATTTATTCCTCCCCCGGCTGCCGCTCTCTGTGCCTCCCTTCCAGCTATAGCAGGGGAGGTGCTGCGCCGTGCCGCGCCAGCCCCGACCTGCCCTGGCAGAGACTCGCTGCAGGTGTTTTCCGTTCCCGCTCACAACGTGCGTGTGCTGAGCAGCCAGTTCCCCATTTCTACACGTGCCAGGAGACAGAGAAGAAAGCTGACATTCTAGAAACTCAGGTATTTTTGCACCTCAGCTGCTGTTGGCAGTGAAATACCTTAAAATGAGGGTTCTTCAAGGGCAGTGTTGTGTACCCATGAGTGGTGGAACACCCTCCACCTTGCAGGTGACTGGGAGTTGGCTGGCTATTGGTGCTTGGTGGCTGGTGCCACCTCTTTCAGGGACACCTGTTGTTCACACAGCGGTGCCTGTACTGCTGGCCATGTTGAGCCCAGGTGCTCAGGCTGCCCAGCCCAGCCAAAAATCTTTGCAAGGAGCAGAGAGCAAAAGCTGGGAAATAGATGAAGAGGAAAGAGGATGTAGGGTTGGTAACTGCTGACTTCTGATCTGTCTTCCCAGCATCAGGGTGTTCCTCCTCACTGTGGCTTGGCTATTTTAGGCGATGTCCTTGTGTCCTCTGAACTCCTGGGGGGCTTGTGAGTCCTCTGACTCGACTCAAATGACTCTGCATTCTTTTGTACCATATCTCATGATGTGATGGTGTCCTTCCTCTGGGATTCATGCTGACAACATGAGATCAAAATGTGGGAAGGAAAATACGGTTTCACTTCAGTTTTGCAGCATGGCTGACCCTCGTGTGACCAGTTGTGTGACCATGTTGAGGCAATTTAAAAACAGCCAAAACACATGCAGCTCTGAGGTTAGCTGGTTAGAGCATGGTGCTAGTAATGCCAAGGTTATGGGTTTGATCTCTGCATAGGCCATCCACTTAAGGGTTGGATTTGGTGGTTATTTTTGGTCCCTTCCAACTCAGATTATTCTGTGAAAATCTGCTTTGCCAGCATCTTATCACGAATGATGTTGTGAGGTGACTTGAATGCTTCTGTGGCAAGAAATACTGTGACTAACATGGCTCTTCAGTCTGGAAGGGATGGAAAAGCCAAGAACCGAGTGCTGGAGTGTGGTGCAAAATTGGATGTGCTTTTGGGCTGAGGCCAAGGGTTGTGGGACACGCAGTGGCCTATGGGGTGGGAGGTAGTTACAGGGCTCCCATTGGCTGTGCATTCCATGGGACAGGGGCTGTGGGGCACTCCAGGCACCCCAGGGTGGAGAGCCAGAGAGGCAACAGACATCTGGGGACAAAAGAGAGACTTTGATCTTCTGCCCTGAATGGCAACTGCTTCCTCTGGATCCCAGCCACTCCGAGGAGTGGCAGTGCCAGCTCCTGCCTTCCTGGGAGCAGGTTTGAGGGATACACTGTCTGTGCTCCCTGGTCAGCTCACGAGTTGCGCTGGGGTGCAGTCAGCTATTATAGGTCCCAGGAAGCTGTGAAATCTCATTTTTTCGGTGTCAGAATCATGCTGCAACCCCTCTACTACCCTAACCTTCCAGGTTAGGGCTGGCAGGCATGGCTCCCAGGAGAGACTGCCCTCTCTGCTCCTGTCCCACCAAACCAAGAGTGCAACAGCCAAGAATTTCACAACACCATGAATACCCTCATCCTCTAGAAGACCACTTGTTTCGGCCTTTGCTGCTGCATTTCTTAACTGCCCTGACAAAAAGTGGGTGATCTAGTTGGGTATGACCCTTTCAGGAAAAGCCATCATGCTGCCTTGGAAGATGTCATTCCATCCTGCTCTCTCCCAGCAATCCAGGCACACAGAGCCATGCTTGGGAGCTGTTGTTCCTTGGCCACAGTCCTGACACGTGCTGCCATGCTGGCTGAGGAAGGAGGGGGATCGTGGCAGGCAGTGGCATATGGGAGAGGATCTGCTGCCTCTTTTCCTGTGGCAAAGAGGCTGTGGAGGAGGTGAGGGAAAAGGCACTTGAGAGAATGGAAATGCAGCAGGTAACACTGGCCGCAGCTTTGTTGTACCTTTAAAATAACACTCGTTTTTGCATCCTTCCTGGGGAAGCACCTGGGGTTGGCCTGGCTCTCCACATTTTCCACAGCTGGCCTGTGCTCCTGCCAGTTAGCTGGAGAGGAGACAGAGCACCAAGCACCTGGAGGAGATATGTGAGCCTGAGGACAGTGTGGGCTCTTGTTCCTATAAAGATGCAGACCCGGGGTATCTCATGGACCCTCCCCCACTCAAAGTCCTCTGGGGATTTTTTTTTGCCTTCCTGCAATGAGGAGGCTCATCTCCCCGTCTCTCCCATCACACAAGGAGGGATGTGGATGTGGTGATGCTCAGTCCTGCTGCTCTGCTTGCCAGGGGCTGGCATGGAGGCCCAGAAGAGAGGCTCATGCTTGGACACTGCCCCAGTGGGACTAAAACGGTCTGGCTCTTTTAATGGGGTTTCCTTGTGCTTGCAAAGACTGGGTTTCACTGCGATTTTAACCCCCAAGTCCTGGGGACCCCTCTGTGCTCCTTGCACAACCCTACCCTACCTACAGCGAGGACGGGGGACTGTTACCCCGCTTCGTGCCTGCCCAGAGGGCACGGCGAGATGAGGCGACGATCAAAGAGCAAGGTTTTAGTGTTGCTTCCCTCATGGCAGTTACATCTTTTGGCAAGGTGCTGGCCCTCCCCGGATGCAGCTGAGGGGGAGAGCAGCAGCACCGGGACGTTCCTCGGCGTGCGTGGCGCTGATACCGCTCCTGCCGACAGCCCGAGTGCCCCGGCAGCGCCCTGGCAGCAGCGGGGCTGTTGTTGACCCGGAGCCTTCACCCCTGCGGGGTCGGCCCGGCAGAGCTGCCGCTATCTTGGCAGCTGCACCTCGGACGGTGCCGTTTGATAGCGGCTCTGCCCCGTGGGCCCGGCTGCTTTTATCTGGGGGTCAGGGCGGCTGCGGCTGCGGCAGGGGGGCTGCGGGGCTGGGGCCCTCCAGCAAGTGTACAAACAAGCTCAGGATGTGAACACAATAGCCAAGGACCGGCCTTTGAAAAGCAGGGGGACGCAGCGTGGCCGCCCTGGGGCACATCAAAGGTCCGTCTCTCTCTGCACTGCCCAAAAAGCCCGTGTGTTTAATGGCTACCCACGGACCGGCCCCGGCAGAAGGGGCCAAGGGTTTGAGTGGGGGGAAATGGAAAGGGAAAAGAGAGCAGCGGGAAGAGAACACAGGAGTTGGCACACAGTCGTGTGGGTCTCCTCCTCAAAAGTGTGGGCTTCTCATGAGTTCCCTTGGTCTGCTTTGCTCTTGCTCTTGCTGATCTGTATCTGGAGTGTAGCACACAGCCCCTCTTTCTCCTTCTTCAGTGCACCTCCAGGCAGGCATTCCAGGTCACTTTTGCAATGTGCTTCGTGTGCAATTTTACAAGCACTTCTCTTGAATCAGCATTTGCCACAGCTGAGGGCTGTTGGGGTTTTTCCCTTCCAGACTTGGTGGTTTGAATCCTAGAAAGCCAGGCATACATCCACAGTTTGTGGTGTTTTGCTCAAGAAGCATATGTGGTCAGAAGGAAAGTTACTGTCACTTAACAGCCTTGGAAACAGCTCCGTGCAGTGCCTGGACAGAGCCATGAAAGGACATGAAGGTATGGTGGGAGGGATCTGCTTGGTATGCTGGACATGTTCCTGCCTGGCAGGGTCCTGCAGTACCTGCTGTACCTCTGTAGCAGGATCTGGTCCTGCAAGAGTCCCTGGCTGCTCAGTCCTGTGCTCCCAAGACGGCTTGGAAAGCCCAGGAAAGTTTTGCCTCTGATTTGCTCTGCAGTGTGTGCACATGCTGCTGCTTTTGGATTAAAGACAGCCTGAGCCTGCTTAGTGGGAACCACCCTCTGTGATAAGGGCACATGTTGACTTAGAGATTAGAACTGTCCACTGCTTTGTTTTTTTATGATGTGCATTTACTGGCTTAAGACCAGTGCAAAGGACAAAGGAAAAGCACAACATAAAAAAAGCCAGTACCCTGTGCAGCATTGCAGGCTCTGAGGGGAAAAAGGTGTCCCTAAGAGGGCTGGATGATAGTTCTCCTCCAGGGAAGAGGCTGCAGCCTGCAGGTGCTGGCCCCAGGCATGTGGGAGCAGCAGGCAAAGCCGGTGCCTCCTCAGTGAATTTGTGATTGAAGGGGTCTCATGGCCCTTCTCTTGATGCCATTGTCAGGGTAATTAAATGCTCCCAGGCAGGTGCCAGAGCCTTTTGCAAACTGAGAATTGGCTTTGTCTTGTTGGCCTGCTGGAAATGCCTTGTTCTAGGGTGGATTAATCTCTCATAGCAATATCTGAAAGCAAAGAGGGGGCTTTAATTGGGGTGGGATTAGCACAACGGGGCTGAACAGGGAGAGCAGGAGCTTTCTCACTACCTGCTAATTGCCTCTTCTCTGCACTGGTGGCAGCTGTGACACCTTCCCCCGGCTGCTGTGTGCCAGCTTTGTGCCGTGGGGACCCAGGGGATGCCATGTGCCTTGCAGATTTATTTATGGAGCAGAGGGTGAGATGTGGTCCTCAAACCAGGGGAGCTTAATCCTTCTCCGGCAGCCAAGGATGGGATGCTTTCGTCACTCAGGTGCTTGACACAGCTCTGGGGGGCTCATGCCTTTCTTTTGGGCTGTTGTGGGGTCCCAGGGGCTGAGCTGAAACCCATGGGCTGCAGTTTGCAGCCAGCCCCCACTGCCGGGTACAGGCAAGCAACAGACCTGGTCGATATAAATGTGAGTCTGAATTGTTTTCCCTGGGACAGGAGAAGCAGGTCAGTGCCTCAAGGGCAAATCTCCTGGGAGGTGTGTGCTTGGAGAAGGCCTATGACTCTCCCAGCTCTTGAAACGAGATAAGCAGCCTGTGCCTCAGCCAAATTGCTGACCTTCCCCTGCTTGCTGGTCGGCCCTGCAACAGCCTCCTGTCGCTGGCAGGCAGGCAGTGTCCCCCCATGTCCCCTTCAAGGGCAAATGTCCATGGTAGGCTATGAGGAGGAAAAACTTTTTGCCTGTCCCCCTCTGTCTTGGCAAGCATCTTTTGGGATGCACACATGGCGGGGCTGGGCCCTTGCTCGGTGGGAAAAGCTAGTGTTACCCTAGGGGGAAAAAAAATCAGTTTGTATTTTTGTCTTGATGTGGCCTGAGAGTCAAAGTCTTTCCTGCAGCTAGAAAAACTCTGTGGTCAAGCCAATGGAAACAACTTCCTCTGCTCTCTTCCCCACTCCTCCAGTGAATAGTGGGCTGTATTTGGTTTTACCTCCTGACTTTTAGTCATCTATGATCCGTAAAGGAACGGTCAGCAGGGTCTGTTTCCAGCACCAGCCTCTCCTTTAGCTCTGCTTGGCTCAGTGTGTCCACGAGAACTGCCCTGGGGGCCGCTGAGCCCTCTGTGCCGGTGCAGGCACCCATTGTGGCTCCCTCCTCAGCCACATGCCATCGTGGGGTTTGCTCAGTGTGATTACCCCTCTCTGGAGAAAACACCTTCCTTTGCCTGTGCACGTCCCGGTGGCTTTTATGGCAGATGTGAATTTGGAGGTTTTATTTATTACTTGGCGATGCAAAAAGGGCAAAGGGGCCCAGGGTGATGTGCACCTCTCCTGGTGCTGCCCCAGCCTTCCCTTCTCTTCCTCATCATTGGAGACTGGGGCTGAAAGGCCTTGTCCCTTTGCTTTATGCCACAGCAGGGACTTGGGGAAGAAGTGACACCCAGGAGAGAGGCTTGTCCAGGGCTGGGTGTTGCTTGGCTGTCAGCAAGAGCTGGTGATGCTGGGCCCCCACCACCCTCTGCCTTGGCTCCCTGGCTGTGCTCAGGCGTGAATGCCAGCCAGGTGGACAAACCCACATGTCCCACACATGTACATCACAAGTTTGGGCCCACACGTGTGTACGTGCATGTGTACGCCCCTACCCACACATGCGGCCAACATGAGCGTGCCCACACCTCTCCAGGCGTGTCCATCCCCTCCCATCCCTCTCCCTCCTTGCCTGCCAAAGCAGGAGGGAGCAGGCAGCAGGTGGGAGTGCTTGCCCAGCACCCTGGTGTGGATCTAGCACTGGTAGAGGTGACAGGAAGGGAAGGGAAGGTGTTTTTCTTGGTTCCCATTGAGCTGCACTTGGGATGCTTTCCCACCTGCGATGGGAGGCAGAATCACTCGGGGACAGCTGAAGAAGTCTCACCAAGGGCTGAAGGCTTTCCCCCAGCAGGTGGGACTGCTCCCTATGCCTGACCCAAGCGGTTGTGGGTGACCCCATGGGGTGGCCAAGGCTGGTGAGTGGGTGTCACAGAGCTGGGAAGGCTCAGGGCCATCAGGGGAGCAGCACCTCTTTTCTACAAACACACTGTGTCTCTACTGGCTCTCTGGGAAAATATTTGTCCATCTGAGGCATGACTTTTTAAAACCTCAGCATCTTCACCTGCGAGCTCCTTGCAAGACAGACGAGTGTGAAAATAAAGCTCCTGACCAAAGCAAACACTCACAGCCCACTCAGAGGGTGTGTTAACCTCATCATTCACCAAAAGCACACATCAGCAGTGACGTGGCTGTTTTAGGTAGCTGTGGCAGGAGAAGGCCCCTCTGTTTTTCAAACAAGGTACCTTTTCATTCAGAGGTCGGGGGCAGCTCTAAGAAACCAGTGGCATGTCACTGGGACACCCACTAGAAATGCAGATGTTACCTTAACGGCAGGAAAATCCTTCTTTGCATCCAAAGCCTTGGAGCAGGCAGGAAGCAGCTCCCAAGAGTTTTGACCGTGGTATTTCCGCAGGATCCCCTCAGCCAGGCTGGGACCGCCGGCCATTTGTTCGTCCCCTTTGAAGGACACAAAGCCCTCACCATGCTGAGCCCCACAGCTTGGTCACTTCCCTTCTGGCCAAGTGCAGCGCCATCGGACGTGGAGCTGCTGGGAGGAAAAGCAAACAGAAAGGAGGCCAGAAGGGCTGGACAGAAGATGGGGGTGTTATCAGGTACCCCATCTGTGAGGCTCTGTTCAAATGGGAGGAGAAGGCTGGGGCCATCAAAGCTGCTCTGATGGCCTTGATCCAGATCACAGGAAAGTTTCATCCAGCTTCTGCTGGCCTTCTTTCTTCTCATGGTGGGCTCCCCTTCCTCCCAAACCAGGGACAGGCCCCACCATCCTCCTCCTTTTCTCTGTCTGGGGGATGACCTGCGGAATGCTGGGCATTGCAAAGGGCAGCCCCCTGCCCTGGGGAGCCCTTTGGTCACCTGTGGGGCCGGGGGCCCCTTGGGTGGGCCAGTACCCCAGGAGCAGTGGTTTGGAAGTGTGATTGAGGCTCTGGCATGGGCGATAAGCTAGCCTGGGGGAAGAGCTGTTCCATTCTTGGGGGCACACCCATCCCAGCTCATTGCAGTTTATATGCACTGTACAAGATTCTAGATAGTATAGAAAGTCACACACATATTTATAGATGCGTGTGTATATGTTATGTGTGGCTTTTCTATGAATATATGCACATGGTCAAATGATCTCAGCAGTTTTGGGAAGAGGCGTCTTGCTGACCTGAACTGCAGCGTTGGGCTGCTGAAGTCTCACAAGCCAGTTCCATGTGGGGTGACCCCTTGAGGTGCTCTGGGACAGACAGAGTGACCTCCTGGTTGTGCCAGTGTCTCACTTCTCTTCCCAGCCTGGCAGCATGGGAGCCTGGTCAGGGTGGCAGCGCCTATGGTGGCACCCAGACCTGTATGGGGAAGGGACAGGAGGGTCCCTGGGGGTGTTGCCAGGGCTGTGCACAGGAGCTGGTCCCACGGCTGAGCAGTGTTTCTGAGAGCTGGAGTGTGGCCCACACACCCTCTGCAGCACTTCTGCTTCCCGAGAAGGTCAGACATCTGGGGCTGGCTTTTTGGTGAAACAGTGAGCTGTTCTGGATAACAAAAATCCCTGGCTCTGCCCTGGGCTCCTCCGTGTGCCGCTGCTCTCATCCCACCATCGCTGCCCCACGGCCACCTCCCGGGAGTGTCCCATCACCCATGGCCGGGCAGGAGGCTCAGGGGCTGGGGTCTCTAACGGGAATGGTCTTTATCCCCTCGTGCTGGGAAAAGGGGATTTTCCCTGCCCAGAAGGGGAAGCTGAGGCCAGAAGGACTCCTCCAAACCCCTCCGAGGCCAGCATTTTTCCTGGTGACCTTGAGGCAGAAACTGGAGGCAGCCAGCTGGCTCCCAGGGCAGTGTCCCCCCCATCTGAAATGCCAGCTTGGTCTGTAAATAACACCTGGCATAGACCTCTCCCCAGGCACCAGAGCAATGAGAGACTGAGCCCTCTATGCCCTCATGCTGCAGGTCTCATGCCTCGTTTTACATTTGGGGAAACTGAGGTGTGATGGGGTCCTTGACTCTGCCTTGCAGCAAGCTCATGATGCAGCCCTGTGGGTTTGCAGGGCACTGGGAAGTGTTTTCCAGTGGCAGAGGACTGGTCCCTACTGGAAAGGGGAGGATTTGTGGAGGGCTCTTGCTCTGCCAGGGGGGTCCACACTTTCTCCCACGCTAGCTGTGCTGTCAGGGCAGCCAGGGCACCTTCACCTGCCCAGAAAGGGGACCCAGAGTGGCCCAGGTCCCACGTCCCTGCAGTAGCCCCCTGCCCTCGTCACTCACTGCTCCCTCCTGGCCATATCTCCCAGGAACGGCGGCTCCCGCCCCTCCAGCTGCCTCCTGGGGCAATCAGTGGGGAACATGTGGGCCTTATCCACGGGCCAGCCGTGGGCAGGGCTCCCTGCCATCCCTATCAGTGGGGTGGCTCCAGACCTGGGGCTGAGGGGAGCCAGCTCCATTCCTGCTGTGCTGGGGCCAGGGCTGGGGGCATTGTCACTGCCCCACGCTGACCATTGCAGGGGGATGCTCAGAGGTCTGGGACCCCTCTCCAGCCTGGTGGCCAGTGTTGCTGTGACACTGACAGATTCGCAGGGGTCCAGCCAAGGCTATCGAGCTGGGCAGTTGTGGACTGGGGGATGTTGAAGGCAGATGGTGGTAGCAGGCTCTGTCCCTCTGTGTCTTGTGACAGCAGTGACCATGGATCACCAAAAGCTCAGGGTGCAGATCTTTGTTGTCCACTTGTCTGGCTGGACCACAGCCTGAGCTGGGCGTGAGGTTCTCACTACCCAGCATCCCAATTGTCCACCGTGGCCCCAGGCTCTGGGTGGGAGAGTATGAGAAGGAATGTGTTTTGGTCTCCTACCAGCTCCTACCAAGGATTTAAAGGAGTTTTCTCCCCTGCCATGTCCTGGCCATGGAAGCTGGTGATGGTCAGCTGGGAGCCTGCTGTGCCCACCGAGGTCAGCCCCTCTGGCCATAACCACAGGGAATTAGAGACGGGTGGAAAACTGTCTGAAACCCATGCAAATATTTGCATTTTAAGGGCTTTTCCAAGTATTGGGGAACGCTGACACAGCAGCAGCGTGGGCGATGCCGGCATGCTGAGAGGGACTGCTTGGCTTTTTTTGGGGGGTAGGATTTCCATGGTCAAATAGTTTTGTTTAAAATAAAAAAAAAGCTAAATGAGCAAATGGGGAGAATTTCCAGCACTGCTGCTGGTTTCTCTGCCAGCTCCTTGGGGCAAAACAGCCACCCTGATGCTGAGTGGGCCGTGAGCCTTCAAACCACCCCTGCTCTGGGCTGGTGGGTAGATGGCTCCCATCTCTGTGTTCCTTTTTCCTTCTCTGCTGAAGGGGTTTTCGGCAGGAAAGGGGGTCTCTGTGCCTGTGGCTGCTCTACCCTGGAGTATCCTGAAGGTCTGGGGCTGAGGTCAAACTGGTGGGAGCTTGTCCCCCATGTTGTCCCCCATGTTGTCCCCCATGTCCACGCCAGGGGATGCTCACCTGTCAGCTTTTGGCCGTGGTAGCAGCCTGTGAGGAGAAGGCTGACTGGGGGACAAGGGTGGCCATGCACCCTGATGGCTTCAGGACCATACATCCCAGGCATAGACAGGTGCTGGAATAAAGGAGAAGTTGGAGGGACTCTGGGCTATCCCATCCCACTGCATTCCCCCTCTCCACACCCATTTCCGCCAGTTCCTGGGGCAGGTTGAAGCAAGCAAGTCACAGACACGTCCTGTCCTGCTGGTGCAGGGAGGGCTCAGCACCGTGGGCTGCAGGGGTGAGAGCCCTCCATGTCCCCGGGGGACAGCTCTGGGGTGGTGACACCCAGACCTGCAATACACCGTCCACAGCAGAACAGTGCGTGGGTGTGTCCTGGCGCCGCACAGGGTGGGATGGGGTGGTCTTGGGCACAGTGATGGGGCTGGGGGCTCAGTGCAGGTAGGTCAGCGCTGTGCGTGTCCCTGGTGCATCCAGCCCCAGTGGGGATGGAGAGGGGAGTGCATTGGAGCCCTCCTTGCACAGGTGTGCATGTGTGGTGGGACTAACTTCATGCAGAGCATCAATGTGTGGGGCTGCCCCCCTGCTCTGGGCTTGCGGTCCAGTCATGTCCTGCATCCCCCTCACAGGCTGTCAAGATGCTCCATGCCCCACAGCTGTACCTTGCACCTTGGGGCATGCTGTGCTTGGGGAATGCAGGGGACCAGGGCTCAGTCAGGGTCAGGCATTACCTGAGTGGTCAGAAGGATCATCATGATGCTGCAGCAGCGAGTCAGGGACAAACAGACACAGGTGTGGTGGGCAAGGGGACCAGCGCGTGCCCCGTGCAGCGGGCACCCATGGGTGGTGCTGGCCCTGGGGCCACGCCAGGCAGGGGAAGAGGCTCCTGCACGTGTCTGGGCAGTGCAGCACGTGTGGCTACGTGCTGGGGCTGGGCTCTGCTTCCCCGGGGCCAGGGATACGTGCAGATCATCCCCGTGCTGATGGACCAGAGGGGGATGAGCACCAGGTCAGCAGGACAGCAGGACAGCCATGACATAGCCTGCAGTGACTGTCATATAAAGGCCAGCACAGCAGATGTCACAGGAGCTGACATGTTTCTTCAGCCGTAGGCAGTGCTGGTGGTGCTGGTGTGGCACAGGGCTGCTGGGTGGGGGTTGCCCATTGGTCCCATGCACTCTGTGGGGCCAAGGGCAGCCATGGCGAGGGGTCTGCTTGTGTAGCACGTGTGTGAGTGTGTGTGAGTGCAGAGGGCTGGGTGTGCAGCATGCAGTGTCCCAGGTTAGGTTACAGCATATAGGGCAGAAAAGGGTATGTACAGTGTGTAGGGACAGAGGTACAGGGCTTGGTTAATGGGGCTGAGGGGAGGGCCAGGTGTGCCCAGCCCCTCGGATGTGCACAGTCCCCACAGGCCTCCCTCCTCCCCCATCCCATTCCCACAGCCACTGAAGCATCCACACGCATTCCCTCCCCCCGGCCCCTCCCCACCATCCCATTCCAATGACAGCAACAGCATCCTGCTCCTACAGCAAGGTGCAGAACACCCATCTGGGGTCCTGGTGCCACTCTGGCTTCAGCAGGAGCCCCCTGCCAGAGGGGCAAAGGGTAGCGGTTCCAAGGAGACCCAATACAAACCAGCACTCATTTTCCTTGAAGGGTTGGAGAACACCCAGAGCCGTGGACACCCCTGGGACCCATGTGGATTCTAGGATCCATCTGAGGCAAGGATACACTGCTCTTCATGCCTAAGCTCCCCACTCAGACTGTTCCCTCCAGCCCTCTGGTCCCCTCCCCAGGCCGGGTTGGTGCTGCTGTCCCGAGGGCAGGGCTGTGAGCGCTGGGCCAGCCCTGCCCTCTAGTGCCGTGGGAGCTGCTCCGGGCAGGGCTCAGCCCCGGGCTCCCTGCAGCTGAGCCGCCCAAAGCCCTCCCAGGGCCCGCAGAGCAGCGCAGGGGCTGACAGCCTTCCCACCACCCCACCCTGACACTGCTGCTGAGGGGACATCAGGACACGTCCCAGACCCTCCATGGCACCGCCAGCCCACGTCCGGGCTGCCCGAGGGTGCAGCAGTGTCACCGCAGCAGCGGTGCCCTGGGACTCGCAGGCGTGCCGGCACGGGTGACAATTGCCTTCCCGGCACCCCGGGTCGATAACCGGGTGGCCAAGGCCCTCGGTGGGCCGGGACGGCGTGAGGCCACGCCAATGGGTGCCCGCAGCGGCGGGAGAGGGAGGGAAGCTCTGGAGGCTCTGGTTAAACTGGAACGAGGCGCGGCATCGTCCCGCGGTCCCTGCCCTGGGGACTCTGACCCCGCGGGCCGGCGAGGGGAGCCGAGGCAGGCGGTGACGAGCAGCCCCACAGCCACTGGGACGGAGCCAGCGAGGAGCCGAACAGGATGGATCCCACTTTGGAGCTGGCAGATGACCCCAGGTGAGTGCTGGAGACCCCCGTGCCGCTTTGCCGCCGGGCAAATCCGGAGCAGAACCTTGGATTATTCATTCCCTCTGTAAAGGAAGGGAGACGCTTGGCGGTGAGGCAAGGAGACTGCTCGGACCCTGCGGGGCTCGGTGTCCCCGTGTCCCTGCGGCCTCGTGCAGCACTCCCGTTCTGCTCCGCAGGTTCTCCCGCCCTTTGGTGGAGATGCTGATCAGGAACTTCAGCGTGCCGACAGCCTGCTTCTCCCTGCCGCCCACCTCCCGGCAGCTGCTGCACCGTAGGTGGGGGGACGCGGTAGGGAGGACCCTCCTGTTGTCGCTGGCGGGAGCAGGACAGGGATGACGGTGGTAGGGGGGCTGTGGCAAGTGCAGGCAGGGAGAAGTCAGAAGCCGGGCTGCTGCCAGGGTCTTGGCTTCCCATCCCATAGTCCTGCCTGCAGGCATGGGGACTGCCCAGGAAGGGCCACCACGGGGGCAGGTGACATGGGACAGGGAGCAGCGGGGCAGAAGCGCCAGCTCTGGCATAGACAGGCATGTCCAGGGTGTGGCACAGAGCTTCCTAAACCTGTGGAGTGGTGGGTCATGGGGCAGCTCCCTGCAGTAGTGGCCCCAGGGGGGAGAGGACACGATGAAGACAGTTTCTCACCCCTCCTTGGCAGAGCTGGACATGGCCCAGCTCATCATCCTGGGCCTCTGCACCATCATGACACTGCTGTCGGTTGTGATCTATGTGGAAGAGGTTTTGTACCTCACCCGCAAGATCCGCTGCCCCATCAAGATGAAGACTCTCTGCTGGAGCAGCTCAGCCCCCACGGTGAGCTGGGCTGTGGGGGTGCTGGGGGGCATCACCCTGGGGGGCCAGGGCCACCCAAGGGATGCCAGCCCACAGGAGGGGGGAGTGTCAGTGTGCCAAGTTCATGTGTCCCCCAGGTTGTGTCAGTAGTCAGCTGCTTTGGCCTGTGGTTCCCACGCTCCATGATGGTGGTGGAGATGGCTACCACGGCGTGAGTATCCCCCGCCCTGGGATAGGGGCACCATGGAGCCACAGGGCTTGACCTGCCTTCCTCCTCCTCCCCAGGTACTTTGCTGTCTGCTTCTACCTGCTGATGCTGGTCATGGTGGAGGGCTTTGGGGGGAAGGAAGCGCTGCTCAGCACCCTGAAGGACGTGTCCATGGTGGTCAGCACTGGGCCCTGCTGCTGCTGCTGCCCCTGCCTGCCCCGAATCACCATGAGCAGGTGAGGGAGAGCTGGGATAAGCCTCTGTCCCTGGAGGGCTTTCACCCCTTGCTTCTGGTGGGCTGGAAGAGAAAGCCCTGGGCAGGGACTTGGGAACCTCAGGGTACTACCGGTCTCTCTTGCTATGCCAGGAAAAAGCTTAAATTGATGATCCTGGGGACTTTCCAGTACGCCTTCCTCAGGGCAGTCGCTGTCTTCCTGGGGCTGATCCTGGCTGCCGATGGGAATTACAACCCTGCTGACGTGAGTGCCAGAGCACAGGGATGGGCAGGTTGATGACCTAGCCAGGAAGCCTCCACTTGATCTTTGTCAGCCCAGTAATGTTTTCTGTGCGTCCCCCTCAGATTTCAGAGGAGAGCGTGGCCCTCTGGATCAACACCTTGGTTGGTGTCTCCACCCTCTTTGGGCTGTGGGCCTTGGGCATCCTCTTCCGGCAGGCCCGGCTGCACCTGGCTGAGCAGAACATGCAGGCCAAGTTCACCTGCTTCCAGGTGAGCCCCTGTCCTGCCCAGCTCCCTCCTAGGTGAGGAGCTCCTGCAGCACAGATGGGATTGAGGTAGCATGAGGGAACATGGTGGGGCAGGAGCCATGGTGGGGCGACAGCCTGGCCGGCTGCGGGACAGTGGGGAAGGTGAAGGCCGGGAGCTGGGCAGCGGCACAGCCCTCACCACTGGGGTGTTGATGGTCACAGATCCTGCTCCTCCTGACGGCGCTCCAGCCTGCCATCTTCAGCATCCTGGCCAACAACGGCAGCATCGCCTGCTCGCCACCCTTCTCCTCCAAGGCCAGGTCGCAGCGTAAGTCGGGAGATGGGGGACAGCACAACGTGCTCCTGGCCGAGCCCCTCCATCACATGGCATGGCAGGGGGGGTGGGCATGGTGGATGAAGGCAGCTTCAAATGACCCTTCTGCTCCTCCAGAGATGAACGTGCAGCTGTTGATCCCGCAGACCTTCATCCTGGCGGTGCTGACACGGATGTACTACCGCAAGCAGGATGACAAGCCGGGCTACCAGCCCATCAGCTTCGCACCCGCAGGTGCCGACATCAAGGCGTGAACAGGAGGGAGAAACTGGGGTGCCAAGGGGCAGAGTCGAGCAAGGGGCTGGTCTACCCTGCACAACCTTCTCCTCCTCCCCTGGCCCTGGGGAGCTGCTGGCAGTGGAAGAGGCAGAAGGGGAAAAGGCATCTTGGGACAGAATGAAAGGGTCTGAAACCTAAAAGCCGTAAGCCAAAGGGGTCTGTGGAGCCACCTCCAGCCTGGAGGCTGTTGTCTAGCACTGAGAAAAGATAAATTTTTACTTGAGTCTTGCATTGATGACTGGGTTCATATTATCTCTGCCTAGGCTGGGTGGGAGATGACTCCATACAGGGGGAGGAGGATGGAACCCAGACCAACACAGCCATGGCATGGGACTGTCACGGGATGCCCAGCATCCAGCTGTGACACTGAGCTCTGGGTGCTGCTGGCTGGGGTCCCACAGCCAAGGCAAGCCCAGGGCAACAGTAATTTCTCCCAAGACATCGGGATGGGTCTGGCCTGTCCCCAGGGCATGTTCTCCGTGGCACTGGCTGCTCCTGAGAGCACAGAGGGAGCATCCACATCTGCCAGTCAGGGGCCAGGCAAAGGAAGGAGCCTTGAAGCACCTTCGTAACACTGGCAATTAGGGCTGCCTTGACCAGCCTTGGTCCAGTACCAATATCTGCTCTAGAAGTGGAGATGGACATCAGGAGCAATGACAATTTGCAGAAACCACTGGGTAATCTTTTGACTCCAAGTGTTCATTACAGACACCAGAGGCACAACTCAGACTACAGTTTCAAATGAGCAGATCACATGTTAAAAAGCTGCAGCACTTTCTGATGCTCTTGCTTCTACCACCATCCCTGGCACCTCTCAGCTCTGTCCTGTTGCTGCTGTTCTCTGCCATCAGAAAATCCTCTCCCAGGGGCTCACACCCCAGATCTACAGAGGAAGGGAGACAGGGCTGTCCGGCATGCATAGATGCCTCTGGATTTAGCAGTGTCAAACTCCACAGTGTTCTTCACTGCGTGCTAGTCAAGTTTTGTTTTCCCACTGCATCTTTTACTTCATGCTTAGTTCAAGCATGTCTCTTCTGGATGCTTCTTTTGAAGAGTGAGGGATGGGTTAGAGGTGTGCAGGCAGCCCTGAAGCAGCAGCATTGGGTATATATGTGGGTAACAAGATGATCCTGGGGAACTTGGCTCGTGTTTTGCCAAAAGATCCCATTCCTGAAAAAACATGACAGTGCTGGAGAAGACTGGTCCAGCAATCCAGCAGAAAACAAAACAAAGGAAAAAAAATGACTAGACTGGGATTTCAGTGTCCAATTTAATTTCAGTGCAAGGAGGAAGCAGGGATTATTGGTTACAAGAAACAGCTCAGTTATTCCAAGCTACATGTAAAACCATGGCTGGCTTCTTACCAACCACCTCAGATTTTGCAGACAGACCAAGTATGTTAAGGTCTCTGCAGAACAAGCCACCATCCAAAACACCACTGTTATTCAAACTTACAGAACACTGTTGCATAACTTGTGTTTAAAACAGTAGTAAGGCTCTAAAGCAGCCTGGCCTTTGTGATCTGGCTCAGGGAAGCAACGCAACATCCACACTGAGGGAAGGGTGAGGAAGGGAAGGTGGGGAAGAGGAGGGAAGAGACACGTGGGTGATACAAAGTAAGTGCTCTACCACTCATAAACCAGGGGATTAACAACTGGCTTCTACCAAGTGACTGTTATTTGCTCCTTACAGCTTAAAATCCACAGCAGCCAGCCATGCTCCCACAGCTGTGCACATTCCTTCTGAAAGAGGTCCAAGTGGCAGATTAGTGGTCCCCAAAATACCCTTTCCCATACTGGTTCTGGCCTCAACAGAAGCACAGAACCTCTGTCAAGCCCTTTGGGCAGCGTGACAAAGGACCAAGATAAAAGCTGGAAAGAAGCTGCAGCCTGTTCCTACCACAGGGCCATCACGTGTCCTGGAAGCATCACAGCGTGCAGAGCTTGTGGCAGCACTTGATGAGTTTCCTCCTTGCACGTGCTGGTCCTCAAGCCTCACATCCTGCTATGGAGACCTCCCTGCAGCTTTGCTGACTGGGCTCTGAGCTGTCCTCTGTTCCCAGCACTGCAGGATACAGGCAACGCGGCCCAGCAGCTCCACCCAGAGACAGTGGGTATCAGAGGCAAACCCTGACAGAAAAGCTCCACAGCTGCATGACAGCAAGGCCAGTCCTTCCAGCATTGGCTGCGGGACACGGTGCACCAACCTGCTCTGCTCAGCCAGGGGGAGAGCAAGTCCCCTTGGGGAGCCACAGGCCACAAAACTCAGTGTGTATCACAGACACGACAGCAGGCACAACTTGGAGCATGGACTCAAACGAGCATTACGTGTTTAAATAACCTCAAAAAGCTGCAGCACTCTGATGCTCCTTCCATCCTGCCCCACGGAGCAGAGTGAGCAGGCATGGATTTGTGCATGTACTGCACAAGCCAGCTACTGCACAAGCCACAACCCGTGCACTGTCACACGGGGCTGGGGCCCTTCACTGGGGTAAAACGTGCCCTTCATCTGTCCAGCTGCACACGGGCAGCAAACTGGCTGCTTTGCCCCTAGAGCAGCGACTTCACGGCACCAGTGTAAAGGACTCCTCCAGCCCCTAGAGCACAGAAGCTGAAACACAGACACACACAGAGCACAGTGCTGAGGGGCCGTTTGGACAGACACTAAAACGTGTAACACGCCACAGACTGGGACAAGGAACTTCTCAAAACAGTACACACACATTCATTTCCTACCTGGGCTCTGACACACCCAAGGAAATGCACGACAGCAAGTGCCCTGAAGCAAAGATTCATTCTCTTCTCTCCAACAGCAACTGAGGGCTCAATTTTAGCTCAGGATTTAGCAGTCTCGTTAAGATTAGCTGGAATGGCCTATCTCCTGCAGCCCCTCTATAGGGAGCTGTGCCCTTTATGGGGTGTGCCACTCTACAGTGCTGCAAGTCCTTCCCGGGTGTAACTCCTGCGTGCCAAGCTGGTACCCCCTGCCCAGCACGTCCTCACTGTGACACACTGGGAAGCTCAGTTAAGACGCATGCGAGCACTACAGGGGCTGCTGGATAGATTCCTGTCGGCTCCAGCCCAGCAGGGATGTCTCTATTTCCTAGAAGCCTCATTACACCACTGCTTCGTGCGTGCTCTTGAGGTCATGCTGGTTGAGGAACTGAGGGGTCTTTCATTTGGCAGTGGCACAGATACTGCCTGGGGGTGGGGGGGATAAGACAGAGGAGCTGAAGGAAAGAAGAGACAGATGGGTCTTCCCACTCTCCCTCTTTCCTGGAGGTTTAACAAGGGAAAAGAAACCAAAACAAAAGCCACGCTTGAGTGCTATTCTTTGCGCTTTTAACGAATATTTTCTTAAAATATAAAAACCATCTTCACCCTGGAAACCGCTAGAAGGTAAACAATAAAAAGGGAATTTGGTGAGAAGAAGGGAGAGGAGGTTTGAATGTGCTTCCAGGCAGCAGCCCTTGCTAAGAGCAATGGGTGCCTCCAAGGCCCTGTGCTCACCGTCAGCCCTGTTCCTATGGCTCTCTTGCTCATTTAGAGTTCCCCAGTGGGTCTGGACGTAGGATTCAGCGATTAGCGGTCTGCAGCAAATCCTGGCAGGTAGGTTAATCCTCTTCATCCTCACTGATGTCATAGGTGACTGCAGACTGGTTCCTGGAGCGGTTGGCAGGTGAGGAAGGAGGAGTCTTGGTGGAAAAGGGCCAGCGGAAGGAGGGAGATGGGGAGCGGTCGTGCGTGGGGCTGCTGCTGGGACTCTGCTTTGGGCTGATGGCCTGCAGCATCCGGCCCTTGCCCTCCTTCAGCATGTGTTTCTGGCAATGGAAGCAGGAGAACAGTTAGCATGGTTTACAGTCATGGACATGGACACTACTTACAGCCTGTGCAGCATCTTGAGTTGTGTCCCTTCAGTATTTTGTGCATTTTAAGAGCAGAAGAAGCCCCAGCATCACTCTGGGCTTTGGGAACTGCACACCGTGTAATCACCACCCATTTTCAAGCACTTCTAATATAAAATGCCTGAGATATTCATCCAGCAGTGCAGGAAAGCCTGGCATAAACAAGTAGCTTCAGACTCATCTCAGGCCCATGACAAAGTGACCACCATCCTCTTGGCAGCTCAGTGGTCAGCAGGGCACAAGCTGGAGTTTACAGGCCAGCTCGTGGGACAGAGGAGCTTTTCACTCTACAATGTAACTGGCATTATCTCGCTGGCAATGGTGAGTATTCCCTGAAAACAGGCTGCCCAAGCCTGGGACAACTTGTCTGGAGACTGGCAGCACACTGAGCACAAACGCCAAACCTTTGCTCTGCAGACTCTGTAGAAGCCCTACAATGTCTGTTGATGTCTCCAAAATTCCCCTTCCCCTTTTCCCAGAGCAACTTCTTACCAATGCGCCTTCAGGGCCAAACATCTCTAGGAAATTGCCGATGAACTCCCGGGACTTCTCTTCCCACTTCTGAATGAGATCAATACTCTTCTCTTCCACTTTCTGGACAAATTCCTTTGACTTCTCCTCTACATCCTTCACCCTCTTTTTCACCTTATCCACGCGTTCCTGGAGGTGGTATTTTTTCTCCTGCACAGAGAGCGGTGGATCAGAATACAGCTCACCAGATCTGAGTGGTGACCACCTCTGCTCTGTGTTACTACACTGAACTGCTGCTTGAGACTCAGCATCTCCATTAGTCTGGTGACACTTCTTCACTTCCATGACACTTCTTCCCTAGACTGCATGGCAGACACACCAGGGCTGTGAGATGCTCTGTGGCAGGCACTGGCACAGTACACAAAGCAAGACTAAAGCCAGAGATAAGCACTATCTAATAGGAGTGCATGGGAGAGGGAAATATTTATACAGCACACAGATTAGATTCAAGTGACTTGCTGTAGGTCTCTCTGCATATCACAGCAGCACCAGTCTTTCTGCCGGGTGTTTTTAAACAGAGGCAGAGTTATGTGCCAAAGAGAGGCCAAGCAGCCGTTACCTCTCCTGTTTCATTGTTATTCACAGGCACAGTATCTGAGTGATAAAAAAAAATGTTTACGACTTTATTTCCAACATCAAAATGTCTTCTGCCATGTATTCTTCCTGAGGGCTAGAGCCGTTCAGCACAGGATCAGGGCATGTCCTTCTGTCCTACCCAAGCGTTGCTGCTCCTGCAGCTCCAAGAAGGGAACAGTACAGTGGAAACAGCATCAGATTTTATCCTAACAAACGACTCTGCCCTAAGGAGGTGGCTGGGGGAAGAGGAGAGAGATGAGACAGCAGCTGCTGTCAAGAACAACTCACTCTTCATTCAAGAAAACATACATTTTGCCATACACCCTCTCTCCAGCTCTTTCAACAGGTAAGACGTCACCAAGACATCTCTGACAAGAGAGCAGTATTTACAACCCCCCAGTTTCTCTGAGTGGGTCCCTGAGGCGATTTCAGGGGTAGAAGAAGTCTAATTTCTACTCCAAGGACACCGGTTTGGTGCCAATGCTTAGCTCTGCAGACAGGCCTTTCACTGGCACATGGCAGGACTGTGCTATCACTAGACAAGACTCTCTTCACACTTTGCAAGATTCTGGCTCCCACAGCATGTGGTGAGACCCACTTCAACTCACATTTATGAAGCTGACGTTGAGCTCCTTGGCCGTGTAGCCCCGCTGCAGGTTCCGTCTGGCATAGACGTCGTAGTCCCGCACGATGCGCGTGATGATGTCGGACGTGGAGATCCCCTCAGTCCTCTGGGTCGGTGCAAACATGCCTAAAGTTGGGGAACAGGACCCAGGACAGCTCGAGCAAGACACATGGCAAAAAGCTGCTGCCACTTCTATTAGGAAACAATCTCTCCTGTCAAGAGCTCACTTCCTAACTATTCTCACAACTTTGTCCTTAAACATACAATACCAGAGTCATCCTTTCTGGGACAAAACATGATAAAACCCTGTCAAAATACCAGGAATTCCAATGAAAAGCTCTTCACTTTAGCTGGTTTAAATATTGACTGTGATCCACTGCATACAGAATAGTGTGGGGACAAGGACAGGACAAGGGGTCCTACAATTTAATGGATGTAAATATAACACTCTGATGGCTGAGTTTGGACAGATATAAAAAAGCTGCACGCCCAGTGAATTTTACAGCGAACAGCTAGAAGTGCCCCTCTGCTAAGTTCATGAGACTCCCCATTTGTGAGAATCCCTAAGCCAAACCATAGTATGTTTTAAAGAGGTTGCTGTTAATTCAATCAAAATAACTAGATTGAAATTAGGAATTAATGCTGGGCCATGCTTGGGCTGGGCCATGGAACAGTCCTAGTATTATGAAGCAAGGCCCAGAGCTGCTTCTTCCTGCCCCTAGAGGCTCCTGGGCAGACCTTGTTCCCAGAGGGGCATAATTTTGCATTGTAGAGGTACAGGAGAAACTACAGATGATCTTTTTCAGGAAGCCCTGGAAAATTTGAGGGGGACCCACCTGCTTCTTTTATATGCTTATAGACATCATCACTGCCAGCAGAAGAGTAGGGGATGTCATCATGTGCAACAAAGTCGATCTGAAAATTAAAAAAGCAAGTCAACATTTTATCTGGAATGTGCAGATCTCCTGCTGCCGTCGAAAGATGGTAACTTTCGGCTCAACACCTCCACTCAGGGGTGTGAGAGAGAACAGCAAGACACTTCCCTCTGTTACAACATAATACAGAGCAGTCCCAAGTTCTCAGTGGCAATTGCCTGTGAATTGTAAGCACATGACAGAGAGGAAAGAAAAGGCTGGGAACAAGGACACAGCTGCTTTAAGCTCCACAGAGAAACGGCTTGTTAATGGCAACAAGGGTAAACTAAGCAAGCTCCCCTGGAGACTCCTTCACTTCCCAAAGCTGTTCAACAGATGTTAGAGATTCCTTTCACTTTATCTCACCAACTGATAAAAGGCTTTCAGGACAGCTTGTCTGGTCTCTTGCGGCAGCGAAGCTGATGTATATCTAAGCTGCTCCTGCTGTAAGCAGGGAGTTGGACCAGACAGCCCCCAGAAATCGCTTCCAACCCATGTAATCCTCTCTGTACTGCATTTCACACCTATCTGTAACCAGCACCAACTTCTCCTGAAACAGCGAGGACCCTCTCAGGCTTTTTCACTATGTCACAACCTCTACCTTATTTTAACGTTACCTGCCAGCTCAGCAAATGCTTCTACACTCCCAAGAAGCCCACTCAATTCCCATAACCCAGTTCATTCTATATTTAAGCAGCTTCAACAGAAACAGTTTGCTCAGGCAGAGGTCACCCCCAAGGATGAATTCTTGCTGTAAACAGAGAGAGGATAATCGAAATTCCAAACAGCTCAGATATCACAAATTACCCTGTGCTCTGCCAGGAACTCGGGCGTGAGGGTCCAGGGTGCATTTCTCACCACCTCGTCCACATAGCGACAGTGCTGCACAGCATCGTAGCGCTCGTTTTCATTCATCACCGTGAAACCCTTGAAGTTGTGGGTCAGCTCATCACTGCAGACTGGAGAAACACGCAGAGAACACCGAGTCTGAGGCACTTACCCCAATGACTCAGAGTAAAAGGACCTTGTCCATACCCCTGCTGAACCAGGCAATGCCAGCAGCTGACAGAGGCTGGCACTGGCGCTTCCAAACCCAGCTCTTGCTTCCAAACCCAGCTCTTCCAGCCACAAAGCATCAGGGAGCGCTGCAGGGCACTAAACTCCTGAGCAATTCTGGGCAGGCTGTTTGGGGAATTTCTGCCCAAGCTGGGGACCCACACCCCAAGCCTTTAAGGTCTCTAGAGCTTACAACACTTATCAAGAAAACCAGCCAACACAGAAGACAACTCTCCCATATGAAAAGGCACCTGGGGGCCTGCTGGGCAGAAATCCGCTTTTAAAGCAATGGATGTCTCAAGCTTGGAATCTGAAAAAACTCACTGCCTAAACTTCTGATTTCATAAAATGCCATACCACAGTCTAATTCTTGGAAAGTTACATTAAAACAAAGGGGGAGTTCACAGGAAATCAAGTTAGCTTGATTATTATGTTCTATGAGAAAGTAAATTAACAACTCTTCATAATCTGCAATGTAAGATATTGAGGAAGGAGTTCTATTTGATTATCAGACTCCAAAATAAACAAGGCATTACCAGTCTCGCTGGTATTGGATGTATTTACGTTCTAGACAAACAGATGATAAAGAGTGGGTGAGATTGTTCCCTGCTTGGAGCTAATGTTCTCTTGGGCTGCGGCCTCTTGTCTCAGTCCTGGTGCAAGGGGAGCAGTTCATTGACCTCCTCCTCACCAGTCTCCCAGAGGCACAGAGCACGGTTACAATCCTTGCTACTTAAACATGTTAATAGTTTGACCTGAAGTTATTTTCCTGTTTGTTGTACAGTGTTTATGTACATGGGGATGTCCTTCAGCCTTTATGATTTCTAAGCTCAGGGCAGTTTGTAAGTTGGAGTTTCAGCTCTCCTCCCTCCCTTCCCCTTCCAGACACTGCTGCAGCACACAAGAAGTGCAGACATACCACTATAAAAATGCTCTCAGCCATGAGTGATAAGGAAACAAATCACCCAAGGATGTTATAATCGTTCTATGGCAGGGCCAGAACTTAATTTTGCTTCACGAGGACGCTGGGGGTTGAGAAAACCAGTTAAAGGCATTTTCAGTTCTCATAGTTCAGCATAATTATGCAGCCTGACCAGGGGTCAGCTCCTGACAGACAACATGCACAGCCTGATGTGTCCTTAACGTAGGTGGAGGGATGAGCACAGAGGCACGGCCTGGACAGAAGGCGATGTACTGCAGCAGCCAGAAGAGGGGTATCTTTTTTCTGTTATATTCCTGAAGGAGCCTGGCTGAAACGCCTCTGCTAGATCACTTCAGGCACTCGGCAGGATATTCCTGGCATCACCTAAAGACTTATGACCTAACAGACAAAATGGGGAACTTCTATTTGGAGAAAGAAGGCCTCACTGACTTCCACGTGTCCAGGCACATGCCCAAGAAACCACTGTGATCTCCATGCTCCCAGTGGGATCTGTTTGGCATTAAGCAATCTCCAGCAGGAAAATGGAGCTGGGGAGTGACTTGCAGGGCATTACAGGTGACACAAAGCAGCCATGGAGGGACTCATACTTTAGCTGTCTCATTCAAGAGTCAGATGCTCAACTATCCCTAATATATTTTGATACTCAGATGTGCAACTCACCCGTATCTGTCACAGAATAGAGGGGTCAAATTAGAACAGCACGATCAAGAATCTTTTCCTTAAGCACTCATTTGGTACAGGATACCTTTCTGCAGACATATCCAACCCTCAACGTTTTGCAATAAGACTCCAGCAACATTTGGGACAAGTGTCTGCAGCGAGAGCCACTGAGGCCACAAAGATAAAACCCCTGTATGCACAACCACAGGCAGAGCTAAACTGTACTCCTCCAACAGCCAAAGTCAACAAGGTCACTCCTTACCTCCAACAATGAGGTATGTGTTTGGGAAGAGGTTCTTCGCTTGCATCAAGGCCCGGGCATGTCCAGAGTGGAACAAGTCAAATATTCCATCGGCATAAACTCTGACGGGGCGATCCACTGTGCCAAAGGGACAGAGAGACAGCTGTGAATATGCATTCCTGGAGAAGCAGCTGCTGCTCATACTCACATTTGAGGACCTTCTGAAAGTCATGGAGGTGTTACAGAATGCAGCACCATAGCCAGGACAGAATTGTGAAGATAAATGCCTGGCTCTCTGCCTTCTCATGTGGAAACAAATGCAGCTGAGCACAGAGCTGAAATACAGCCACACTCAAAGACAGACTGAAAGCCTACCATGTATCACCCAAACAAGGTGAAGGGAGACCAAGGGAAAAGCAAACCCTGAACATTTCCCTGCTATGGAATCCAAATGCAGAATTAACTTTTTGCACAGAAGTGAGATACCAGAGGGGAACTGGCCCAAATGTTTCACACATGCCTGATTTCCTCTTGCCTGCCAGGATGGCATCTCAAGACCTTTACAGCATCCCCCTCTGCAGCCTGCTGCCACAGCCACCAGTCTGGTTGGGGGACCAGCATCAGTAGCTCCTTGAGACCCATACAGTGTATGGCTTTACTCAAAAACACAGCTAGACTACTCAAAGAAAAGCAGACAAAATTCTGCTGAACCATTGGCATTATCAGTTAAATCCACAGATATTAATATTAACATTAATATTAACATTAATATTAGTATTAGTAGTAGTAAGGAACAAAACTTCCCTCAGGCCACCTCTGCCAGGGGAAATTGTAGCTCAGTTCTTTGAGGTCAGCACAGAGGTAAAGTGAGATAGTCTAGTGCTGCCAGGTAATAGTGGGAGGCTTCTGATCTTGGGAGCACACAGGACTACAGTCCTCTTGCTGTTGGTAACCAAAAGCCACAGCTGTATGTGACACACTTGGGAACAGCCTGCTGCTCTCTTAGCCCAGTTCAGACTGACAGACTCAGAGGAGTGGTGAGCAGAGGCGCACCAAAGCTGCAGTGAAGACAGGGCAGAGAGAAGATCTAGTAGGAAGCTGGGACCCCATGGGTCTGGGCAGGGCCCAGGAGGTACCCAGAGACAGAGCTTGGGAGGCAGCAAGAAGACTTGATGCAAAAGGCAGAGTTGTTAAGTTCAAGCTAAGCAGAGGGGTCAGTTTGAGGACAGCCTCTTACAACCATTTTTTAGTGGTTCTAAGACCTCAATCTGAAGATGCCAGGAGGCTCTGAAGAGCCAAGGATTTGGAGATCTGTGACTGCAAAAGTCTTCTGTATGCTGGAAGAGGGCTGGTCCTGGCTGAACTTTATGAATATTCATTCACATTCTGGAAAGTGGCTGGGACATCTTTCCCTTTCCTCTGTACCTGCAGCAGCTACAGTTCCTGAGCACAAACATGAACAGCAACAAGGAAGTGTGCACTGTATTTTAGTCTTGGCAGGCAGGAGAGCCACCACTGTTGAAATCAGTGACCTCTGTGCAAACTCTGGAGAGTTTCAGCTGGGAAATTAATGCAGACTGTGAAATACACTGAATTTTCAGAACCTCTGGGGGGAAACCACAGCCAGGTCTCAACCTGAGCTGGCTCATCTCTCAGCAGCAGTCAGGTAGATAGAAGTGCAGCATTTTTATTGTCTCTGTAGCCGTAACAGAGAGGCCAGGTAAGACAGCACCGTCTGCACACTCTGGCAGGAGAGGGCAATCATCCTTCAGGAGTCAGTCATGCCTCTGCCTCCTCTTTGGACTTGCAAAGAGAACAGCATTTCTCCCAGCCTGGTTTAGAGAAAAAAAGGACACATTCTTGTTGTGAGGCTGGCCTGTGGTGTTTAATGACAGTGACTTTAATTCAAATCCAGGCTAGAATGGGACATTCTGGACAAAGATATAAATTGGTTTTACTTGCTTGTTTCAAGTTTCAGAAAACATGACTTTTAAAGTGCTTAAGCTACCTCAGACAAAGTAGTACAGAAAGTGTGCAGTTCTATACCTGTCAGTGGCTCAGCCAGAGTTTAAAACAAATATCTATTTGCTTCAGATAGTGTCCTCACATATACAAACTCAGATTTCAGGTGCATTGACAGGCCCAATTTCACATGGGAACAGTTATCTAATCACCAAAGCACTCACTTAGTCATTGGCTGTAAAATCAATCCAACACACAAGGTTGGTTTGGTCTCAGAGATATCTCAATCATACCCACACCCCCCAAACCCAACATTTATACAATCCCCTTCCAGTCTGTGTTCTTACGTACAAGGGGTCCCTCTCATGGCTTCTTCATATGTCACTCTGATGTATGGCTTGCTGTAGTCGATCTCCACTTCATCTGAGAACGGAGCTGGTTCCCTCAGTCCCTAAACAGCCAGGGAAGTTTCACTGTGAGAGTGCAAAAGTGAGGCCAGTTCACAGTGGCAGCACTGCCATTGCAGTGTCCTAGTCACTGGGTGACTCACTGTGCCTCTGCACAATTCAGACACGTGCACTAAAAGACTAATTAGTGTAAAACCTCAAAACAGCCCTGCAGGGTGATTAGCCTGAGTTTAGAGAGAAAGAGAGAGAGAAAAGAAGAGTTTAGAAGACAGTAGTTATACTGGACCAAGAACATCAGAGGCTCAGAACTGCAGCAGCTAAACTCAGACTTTTGACAAACAGCAGTTCACAGCAGCACAAGCCAAGCTTCAAACCTCACTGTCACAGCTCCAGCTGTGCCCATTCTGGCAAGACTCTGCTGTGCCTGAGTGCTTGTGCTGTGATGTACAAACTGTAACAGCTCCTTGATTTGATTATATGCACGAGCAGAGGAGCAATACCAACCACAGCACTAACTCCCAGGGAATATGTGTCATCACCTTTGCTGAGCCATACAAGTGAGAGACTGACTTTGATCTGTGGCAGAGTAACTCCAACTGCTGCAAGAAAACCCCTCTAGCCTGCTAGTTTGACCACGGCAGTACATTTAATCAACAGCTGAAGTTCCCGCATCATTTCTGGTCTGCTCTGAATGGAAATGAAACATCGGCCCTTCCCATAACAAAACAGCTCAATTTCCTTCTAGCTGGAAGGTGTAGGGCTGCAATGGACATCTTGTTCCTGAGTCAGAACACTTGGAAACAAGCTTGCAAATCATTACAATACCTTCAAGCTGGAAAAGGCTAATTCACAGTTTCCTCTCTGGCTTCCTGTCCCAGTGCAGAATTCTGCCACGGTGTCCAGCACCACTGCAACCAGAAAAACCACAGCTATTCTGGCCAGTGTCATTCCTTATTAGACTGCTTATAGTGAAGTGCACAGGAAAACCACCACTGACCACTACATTCAAACAAACTGCTACTGCTGAACAGCTCCTTTAACTTACTGAGGGCTCCGCATTTCACACAGCACCTCCTCTACAAGGATCCTCACTGTCAGATAAGACCTGCAGGTCTCTCCTTTCATCACTGCCATTAAGTCTAGGACTGCCATATAAAACCAGATTTTTGGCAGTTTAGTTGGCACATACCTGATGTGAAGTTATGAATAAAAGCACAAAAAAGTCCTATCAAAATTATCAGAGGAACACAGAGAAATGTCCTCAAAAGGTCCTGCCACAGTCTTGCCCTTCCCCTGCAGGGCCTGAGAGGGTCAAAATTCAACCTGATGTGCACAATACAGCAGGCTTATGTATCAGCAGGTTTGTTACCACCATCTGCTGCTGAGCCCTGCTGCTTCAGTGGAGCATTCTGCCAACAGCTGCTTAGTTGGGAGTGGTCAAGGCTTCACGGTAATCTCACAGTTAGGCAATATTATTACTCTTGCTACAATAAATAAAACTTTTGCAAAAGGAAGGAAAAAAAAATCTTTTACCAGGAGAACTGTGTTTGCCCTGTGGCTAAAAAACAGGCAGGAAGCTTAAAAGTGGCTAGATATTACTTGTCTTGTGCTATTCGCAGACGCTTTATTTCTAACACAGGACAGACAGCAACTTGAAGAGCAAGTGACTCCCATAGAATAATAAATAACCTGCACACTTCTCTTTCCTTACTGAAATACATGGATCTTTAAGAGGGATAGGGTGGGTTTTGGCAACAGTAGAGGACATAAATGTTCTGTGTTAAGTCACACAACAGCTCAATCCTCCATTCCCAGTGCCTGCCTCCCCAGTTCTCATTGCTGGTGCTGCTCTTACTTCATTACCACCTGTCAATACTCTAGGACAGGGCTGAAGCCCTCTTGAAGAGCAAAACTTAGTCATCAAGGAGGAAAGCTCCAACACATCACCCCATTTTGCCAAGGACCATGACCCCGGTATGACGTGGCAGGGATGGTAGCTGGCTTTTAACAGAGATAAGGAAAGAACAACCAGAGCACATGTGATGTACAGGACAGCTCCAGGAAGAGGGCTGGGAAAAACTATAAAAAGCCAATCATTGCAATATTGTGGTAAGGACAAGTTAAAGACAACCCTTTAGAGTAGCATTTACTGGATCAGACCCCCTTCAAAAAAGATCCCACTGGCTTTAGCTAGTTCAAGCCATCCCAAGGTTGATCTAGAAAAGAAATCCTTTTGGATGTTTGTTGTGGATTTTTTTCTGGACATTCCCAAAGTACTAGCAACATAAATGCAGTCTCTCTCCACACCAAGAGATTCAAATGAACAGTGATCTTCCCAGTGCATCAGAGCGTGGATTCAACATTACTTCTGCAGGTGTTTACAGGCTTCAGACCCTCCTGCAGTTCCATGAGTTCTTATGTGTGTCTTCCGAGTATTTCTCCCTCCCAGTGGGTCACTTAAAACCCACCTGTGAGAAACACCTGCTACTTCTCCATGGCTATCTAAGTGCTCGCCTGTTTGGCTCAGCTTAAGTGACAAGCCGGACACACCACAAAAGCAGCTTAGCGATGCTTGCCTCAGACCTAATTTAAGCCCATGTTGTAAGTATGTTATTAGTATGAACAAAGGAAGATTCCAAACTGGATGTACAAGAAGGAGAGCTACTGTCATTTGCTTCTTCTCCCCTGCCCCCTCCTTGTTTTCTCTGTCCACAGACAAACCACCACATGTATGTTTTTGCTGTTACAGCTCAGTGTCCGCATCTCACAGGTTCCCAAAATTCTTATCTCTGCTTACTTACGAGTGAGCGTCGGGACATTTTTGGAGGGATTCCATCCAGCTCTGTTGCCCCATTAGGGCCTGATCCATCTTTTCTTCTCTTTCGGGAATTCAGCCTGGAGGAGGTCGGCGGCTCCATCTTGCCAAGCACGTCCAGAAAGAACTGGAACAAAATGAAGGAGAGGGAAAAAAGAAAAAAAAGAAAAGAGATATTTCTCAGTTCTTCCAAAGCAGAATCAGTCAACAGCAAGCACAGCGTACAGAAGGTCAGTGCAAAGACACAGCCACCTCACAAGGGGCTTAGCCAGTTGTATTTGGCATCAGCTGCCAAGGCTTGACAAACAGTGCCTGGTGGGAATACTGAATCATTTAACAGAACTCAGAGCTGTTCTGCAGAGAGAAGTGTGCAGCAGTCAGCTGGCTGGAGAGACACTGAAACAAGGGTTGCAATGCAAATTAGAAATCATTACTACGAGGTTAATTATGCTATTTTCACATCTGAAAGGCAACCTAAGGATTATGGCATGCCTGGTCCACATTCAGCCCTCCTGCAGCTCTCATCTGGATTCTTTACCCTTTACACCCCCCAGGGCAGCTGGTGGGTGTGCTGCATCCCTGTACAGTCCTGAAGAGAGGAAGGAGCAGGTCTATGCAGAAGGACAAGGGTGAGGGAAGGGCTCATAACTTAAATGAGTAGCTGGCTTGCTGTTGGCTCTTTTGTTTGTGTAAGACCAAGCTGCAGCTCCCCAGTGGGGACAGCCCACTTTGGGATGGCTGCCACCATGTTCCCCTCTTGTCTCTTGTCCCCACCACAGTGGTGACTCAGCAGATGGGGAAGCAGCTGCTGACACCACATTAGGCCACACTTACTTCTGGCACTTCATGTACTAGTTTGCAATTAGTGGTGGTTCAGCTGAACTGCTTCTGTGATGAAGAGACAGACATACCACCAATTTGGGACAGAAATTGTGACAGTTATAAGGAAGGAAGTTATCTGTGCTTTTAAGCTGGAGTCACTGTACCTTTCCAAAAGGGCCTGGAGTGCTAGTAACTCCAGCTCACACAGCTGAAGCAAAAATAGGGATTTATAGGAAGGCATGGCAGCGAATATTCCCTTTTTGGCTGCTGCAGGAGTTAGAAATGGGTGCTAGATTTGCAAAAACTAAAAAGCAGCATTATCTCCCTTGTTGACTTGAAGTGGGCACCTCTCCAGCGCAGCACATGGCACTTCTGGCCTGCTGTTCCCGAGAGCAGCAAGACCCCTCCACCCAGGAACGATCCTTAGGTGCGTGCCTCAACTCCCTAATAACAAGCGTGGTGTGGAATTTAAAACATCTCCCCACCCACATGCAATGGGTGCGCTGGAATGTTAGGTGGGGCAAGTGCAAGGTGTGACAAAGAGCAGATGCCCCTCTGAATACTACCTCTTTCCTCAGCAGAGGGGCTCTGCTGAGTGTTCTACTTGGGATGAGCTTCGACTGTCCTCACTAAGGGCCACCGGCAAAGCCCTGCTGTTTCGCAGCCAAGATGGGTGTGCTTTGTGAAAGAGCTGTTAAGTAGCAGATTTAGTGATCGGACTTAGTCAAGCACACATGACTCGAGGTTAAGGAATGCTCCAAAGTAACAAGTCAAAAGCAGTTTAACGAGATTCAAATATCTCTCCCTCCCCACTGAGCACCAGAATGATGATACCTTATGGACAGTTTTAGGGTCAGACACAGCTGAACTCGTTTGGGGCTACATACATAGAAGTATCCCTGGCTGCTCTGCTAGACCTACCACAATGTACTAAGAACAAGAAAAGAGAATAATCCTAGGTCAGTAGGCAGCAAAAAAAAATATTGTGGAGAAGATAAAAGTGACAGTGAAGAGCAGCCACAAGGACATTTCAGAACTGCATGACCCATCCAGCACTCACTCCATAATGCCTGTGAGTCAGGCTTGCCGTTCCTCCCATTCTAGTAATTAATTTACTATTTCCTGAGAACAAACATATGGGAGGGTGCAAACACAACCTCAGGCAAAAAGAGTTTGCAACCCTGAGCCGCAAGTCTTCAAATGTTTAAGCAAACATTTAACTTTCAGGCAAGATCCATGCTATAAATGCAGCAGCTTCCAGAGTGCCTCTGTGAAAACACAGGGTATGACTCAAGTCATTCTTACATTTTGCAAGGTGTCATCTTGCAAGCACACTCTGCATCAGTCATTTACCACCGTGGTCCTAAGAGAAACCACAAAGTTCACAAAAAGCAGCAAACATCTGTCTCTGGTTCAAGTAACCCCCAAATTCATGGAAACAGTGCGGGGAAACAGCAGCCAATTTTCTTGTTATTTGATTAAAATAATTTCACTGTGCTTCAAGTCACCTGTTGGTCTCTGACCACTTGCTTTCCTTCCCTTTGGGGGAGAATTAAAAGGTTAATGTGTTGAATGCAGACATTCTGAACCACTGCCCAAGTAAAACATCAAAAGCAGAGGCTTTGGCGCTGAAACACAGATGGAGCAGCCCCACACACAACCAGGTGAAGCTCTTCCCAGGTCAGCCTGGCCCATCAGAGCAACCAGACTTCTCTGCACACAAGTACAGTCCCTGCTGAATTATCACCAGCACCTTGCTGCTGGGTGCAGATCTCATGGCCAGCCAAAGAACTGCAGGTACAGCATAGGGCAGCACTGTCCCAGCTCAGGAGAAAACTCCAACAGCTTCTTCCAGCTCCTCCCACACCCAACCATCTGCTCTCCTCCATCCTAACTTTTCCATTTCTCAGGGTATACATAGTTAAACAATGGCAAACAACAACTCAAACGAATGGATTCCAACTTGAGGGATTCTATTATTTGCTGTGCATTAAATCAGCAGCAGTGGTGAGACAGCATCAGCCACACAGCAGCAGCTCTACCCGATGTACCAAGTGAGAAACCAGCTTCAAGGGTGGGATAAATATGCTCCATCTGCTCTGACCTTACAGGTTAGATGTTGCTGAAGTAGCCTCTGCAGTGTCCGGACAGCTGGGCTGGGCACCTCATGAGTGACACAGCTCTGTTAATTACTCAAATTAATGTAGAAATGAAACAATATTTTTACCATTATTTGGAACTTTAAAACCTCTGTCCTGTGGCTAGTGCATTTCTGGGAAGTCTTCCCATCACCAAACTTGTCTTCATAAAAAACTGGGAACACACCACACCTTACTGCGATAAACCTACTAATCTTAGAATGCTTCATTTTGACCCAAGGGACTAAAATAGCATCCCAAACAATTACTTACCAACAGTGGGATCCAGCATCTGTAGTTGAGCTTAACACATGAGGACACGGCTTTGCTTTCCCAAACGCATAAAACAGTGCCTGTTCTAAAACTAATTACATTTGCAGCAGATGGGGAAGAGGAAAGTCAAGATAACTCTGAAAGCTCATTCTGAACACTCCAAGATAGAAACCAAGCATAACCAGAAGAAAGAGCCTTGCTGTAAAATATTAACATTGTTCTATTTTAAGGTGTCACCCTCCTGCATTATTGAGTTCATGGCTGAATATGAGAAACTGCTCGCAAGGAGCAAAGCTGGAAGTGCCCTGTTTGGAAAAGTCATGGGCAAATCACAGTCTCTGCATTACTTTATTAGGACACTCATGGCTTTTCTTCTGAAAATTATTTCTTTGGTGCATAATGTATCAAAGAAGGGCCTTGCATCACCTGCCACCTAACTCACCGAGAGAAAGAGAGACCTGCACGGGCTCTGTGAGGAACAGTTGACTGCCAGATGGGGAAAGAGTTGCTTTCCCTGTCAGGGAATCACTGAATCCCACTGAAACACAGCCACTTCTGTGAGAAGAAAAAGGACAAGCATTGATTACCAGAAACGAGAAAAAAATATATAGGCAGGGAAGGAATTTAAAACTTCTCCCTTAGTGTCAGTTAACTACACCATCATCAGAGCTGGAAGTTAACCACAACACCAAAGTTAACACCTCTGGCAGATAGAAGAGGTCAGAATAGGCACAGCAAATCTTCCTGCTTAGCCAAAGCCTTATCTCACTGTCTGCATCTTCATGGAGAGTGCTGAATGTTTTTTAGTCTCGGTGGTGTCAGAGAACTCCAGCCTCACACTACACCGGAGAAGCAGGTCAGCTCTTTCTGCACCCTAAGCACACTGATGGCATGAGGACCTGGCCCATCTGCCTTTTGACGCCCTGAAGAACTTCTTGGAGAATATTAACTGCAAACCTACATCAGTAGCAGGATTTCTTCTGCCACTTCTGCTGCTTTTCACTAGCAGATTTACCTGTGAAGCAAAATAAATGCTGCTACTTAAACTGAAAACGAGCTCACTGCAACAACTCAGTAAATGCTCCAGCCCAAGGCTTCTGCAATTCCCACCAGGGACCCAAAGCACAAGACTAGCAGCTGGACCAGCGAGGCCCTGGGACACCCACAGCTCCCTGGGTGGCACCGCCTGCTCCAAGGCTGTCCTATCGTCCCTCTGAACTTGGGAGGCGTTGGCACAGTCAGATGTGACTGTCATGTGCTGCTTTGCCTACCAAGATCATTGCACTTTACAGGAACAAGATATTTCTCTTCTGCTGACTCATCTGCAGGCAATACTACTAAACTTTGCACTCTGCCAGCTGTCTGCAGAGAATTGCCTTGACACATGGACAGCATGTAAGCAAGAGCCTCAGGGAAAAGGAAGAAGTCCTGTCACTTCAGATAAGCCCCTTGCCAGGCTATGAAGTACCAAAGCAACCCTACATTCCTCTGCGTTCCTTGACCATAGATCGAAGGGAATCCTTTTCCCCCTGTTCTCCCTCACCTGCAACCCCCAGTTTCCAATTAACCTTCCTGGTGTGTATCCCTGTGGAGATCTGTGGAGACACAGAGACCTGGGAGAGGTTAATGACAGAAGACTCATCATGGATCTCTCTTCTATCAGTGCTTAAAAAACTTGCCCAATCTCCAAAGCAACTTCATGCCCAGCCCGGGCTTGCCAGGCCCAGCTCTGTCTCAGTCTCCAGACTCAGAGCATCTGCCTGGAAACAGAGTGCTGCTGGCTACAACCCAGCCTGCTCACCTCCAGACAGACTGCGACGCTCCCCACAGTCAGCATCTGCTCTACCTGGATGGTCTAAACCCTTGTGCCCCTTATAAAGGTTACTGCAGCATCTGGCACAGTCCTGTCCACTTGTAAAACACAGGCTGCTTCCGCTACTTTGGATCAAGATCAACAAAAGCAGCTGTCCCGCAGTGTGTTAAAACCCACATGAACATATAAAAGGGATTCCAGTTCAGCTGGTGCCACACATTGGTCCAACAGCATCCACATCCTTGCTGTACCTGCTAAAACAACCCCCCAGGCCTTGCATCCCCTACTGGTCCAGGCAGGCTGGTAACATTTTCTCAAGCAGAGCCTGAGCAGGCAGAAGCTCTGGTACCCATGTCCAGCAATCAGTGGAAAGATGCTGCTTCTCACCAACAAAGTCCCAAATGGCTTAAGATAATTCTGCCTAACCACAACTGAAAACAGTTCAGTACAGTCACCTAGACAGTGTTGCTAAGTAATACACACATTAAAAAGAGAAACTGCTGTCAAGACCTTCTCTGTGAATTCACAGCCCTTCTGGGTATACCATAACCTCCAGGCACTGAGTGTCCCGACATGCGACAGCCTCTGCTGGGTGAGTGAAATAGAAGAAATAGGGTTTATGCAGAATACCAGAAAAGATACTGTCAGGGAAATAAAGTATGAGAATAGGTGGTCATTCTGACCTGACTTCCGCATAGCTTTGTTTTTAGGGATTAGCAACAGAGCTTTTTGAAACTGGAGGTGTAAACCTCCTTTAGTAGGTTTACACACCAATACCAATTCCTTACTGCAACAGTTATTGTTTGTGGCTCTTGGTACAGTGATTTCAAGAGAGTTACCATGCAGACCTTGCAGTGAGAAACTTCAAAATCAGGTATTTTAGTAATTCTGTATATACAGCAAATTTCTTTGGGAAGTAATGCATGGGTATTTGTCATCTGAATTTCAAACCCAAATACAGTGGCTGTCCTCAGACCCCGAGGTCCTGCAGATGGAAACCCAGCATTACCTGTTTCTGACCACCCCAGCCTTTGCCAGGGTCCTGGTGCTGCAGCAGCACAGGGTGGGGACAGAGGGAAGGCCACCTGCAGCATCCTGCGCCTCCCTCCACAGCGAGCGAGGACAACAGAGGAGCATCACAGCTCTCAGAATTCCTGAGGACTTTAAGTCCAATTACAAAACCATTAATCAGTGCAGCCAGGACTTCGGTGGCCACAAAAAGCGGGTTAGAGAGGATGTGTGCCTACGCAGCAGCTGGGTCACACCTTCCTTCGCCGCAGCCAGGGCCACCTCCTCACTGTCCTCCCTAGGCCTTGACTGTGTCCCCTGGGTGGGGGGGTGTCCCCCGTAGCCCCCACGCTCCGAGCCCTCAGGGTGCACTACAAAAGTTTCCCACTGATCTGCCGCTGTCTCCTCTCAGCTGCCAGTCCTGCCATCTCGGAGGATCATGCCCGAGCCCCGGCCTCTGCCCAAGCCCCCACAAAGGGGACGCAGCGCATCAGGACCACCCCAGCAGACACTGCCCTCTTGCCCAAAGCCAGTGCTCCGCGTCCCGACCGGCCAGCACCTCCCGACGTCCCCCGCCTGCGCCACGGCCACCACGCCGGGAGAGAGGCCCGGGGAAGGGACCCCTGAGCGGCTCCGCAGGAGGAGCGTGCGGTGCCCTCATGTGCCGCCAACCTAAACACACCCAACAGCCGCCGGTCCCGCGACCGGCACCGCTCCGCTCCCTGCCCGCTGCACCCACAGCCCCCTCAGTGACAGCCCCCCGCTCCCGCCGGCC
>VZTE01003571.1:3023711-3076086 GCA_013397775.1 Eulacestoma nigropectus
GCCGACGCCAACGGGGCGCGGGCGGAGCCGCTGCGTGTCCGCCCGGAACCACGGAAGGGACCGGCCCGCCACGGGGAAGCCGCGTCCCGGGAAACCGCGCCTGGAACCTCCGTTCCGGCTCCCCCCNTCATCCCGTCCTGCTCCTGGCCCTGCACAGCGCCAGCCCCAACAGTCACACCGAGTGCCTGAGCGCCTTATCCGAGCCTTTCTGAGCTCTGCCAGGCTTGGTGCCATAACCACTTCCCTGGGGAGCCTGGTCCAGTGTCCAGCCACTCTCTGGGGAAAGAACCTTTTCCTGATATCCAGCCTAAACCCCCCCGACACAACTGCCGGCCATTCCCTGGGGGCCTGTCACTGGTCACCACAGAGAAGAGATCAGTGTCTGCCCCTCTGCTTCCCCTCGTGAGGAGGGGAGACTGTGATGAGGTCTCTCCTCAGTCTGTCCTGTGTGTGGATGTATGCAGTGTAAATTCCGAAGGTTCCGGAAGGAGGGAGCTGCCCTGCATGTCCACACCGACGTGCAGTGCTTCAGCAGTGGCTCGATCTTTCTCCAGGAAAAATACAGCACCCCTTACCCGACACATGCCACAGCCAAGGGTGGCGAGGCTGAGTGATGACAGACTCAAACTTGCTCACCTACTTTGTACAACACCTTTGTGAAGAAGCCATTAAACCCCTCCAAAATGGAGCAAGTGCAAGGTGATTTAATAGCCATGACTTTATAAAAGCATCAAAATGAGTCTGAGGTCGTATGTACCATCTCCTGGAAAAATGTTGTGTGGAGGGTTTTGCTGTTCCCTGAAAGTCACACTCCCAGGTCGTGCACAAACTGAGCAGCGCTGTCGCATCTCTCTGCAGGTTCCTTAACGGGTGACAGCCACAGGGAACAGCAAAGGAGAGAAGTCACCCTCTCTTTCCCACCAGAGGAAAGGAGAGGAAGACTCATAATCAAAATATTTTACACTAATATAATAGAGAACGAGCAGTGTGCCTGAAAGAGGGATTCTAAAAGATGCATCGTAATTTTTTACATCCCCGGCTTCCAAGAGCTGCATGGGGAGGGTGTTCTTCTGCTCTAAGTTAGTGAGGGTAGGATTTAAGGTTCACCTCACCCCGCTTCAGCACTCTAAAACCCATTCATGCCACTGGAATGGTTCAGCTGTGCTTGCTCTGTTAGCACAGAGAGAACAGGCACCACCACAGAGCGACTCATGCTGTCTTCTGAAGGGCACCCTAAGATGTACTCTGGTGGCACCCACTCTCCCAGGAACCAACCTGGTCCTCTGATGATGAGAAGCTTTAGCACTCTTTTGCAGATCTACTGCAGCCTTTCTGAGGCTGGAGTCCTAGCAAAGTTGGTCTCCAAACATCCACCCTCACATTCCAAAACAATTACAGAGAGCCTGAGAAAGCTCTGCAGTATCTGCTGAAGAGGGTGAGGAGCAATGATCACTCACAGCATCCATGGGCACCAAACCAAGGAGCAGTTACTGCTGGGAGGAGTTCTGGCAGTCATGGGGTGTGTGGGCTGCTGGCCTGACCTAATGTCCTAAATACCTTAATTGACTTTCCATCAATTAATACCATCTCATGTGACACAGGTGGGATTCATAGCCCACTTGTTGTGGGAGTCATAGGAACAAATCTGGATAACCAGAATCAGAGATCAGCTTTACGGGTTAATTTACAAAGAATTGTCAAAATGCTCACCTGAGAAATGCAGACAAGCCATCCAGGCTAATGCATCTTGTAGAGTGGAAGAAAATGCCACAGGACAAGAAATATTAAATACATATATTTTTTTTTTCCCTTATAAATATTTCATTAATTTCATAAAAATAAAAGTAACAGAACCCTTTCGAGACAGAAGTTGAGTTTGCCTTAGAAGCAATGGTTATTGGCAATACACTTTTAGGACAAAATCAACACTATATAAAAAACAAAGGGTCATTTAAATAAAGGACATAACAATAATAATACTAATACTATGGTACTATTGTGCTTAAAGCTGTATCAATATCCACAAGGAAGAAGGAATGTTGTAGTATGTAGAACAGGCGTAGGACGTGCTTCATAGAGCTGTTAATTTTCTTAGGTACTAAAGGAAGAACATGATGCTTCTGTGCACTTAAATAAAAAATACTCCAAGCATTCTCCTCCACGTCCGTCCTTCTGTGCAATGTTTGTCACCTTCAATAGTAGAAGCAGCCAAATGCAGCCACCACACAAAACAGGCTGTCCTGGGGAAAACAGAAAGGCTCGGTGTTAGTCAAGGCAAGCTTTTTGCTAGTCCAGTGGAACAGGCAAAACCTCAGGGAACATTTAGACCAGAGCATAACTACACGGTAATATATTGCAATTTTCTGTCTTTTATTCAAGTTTCTTATTCACCCCACTTGTGGTGTAACCCAGGTCAGTGCATCTGAATGCCAGAAGAGCCTCAATTTCCTCCATCCACACACCCACACGTGTCTAGGTGTCAGTTTAAAATAAAAGAAAATAAGATAATAATGAAGTAAAACCTTGACTTCGGCTCAGTCCTGGATTACAGCCATGCTCCATGACTGCAGTTCAGCAAAGTATGTAAGAAAAGACTTTGTCTCTTGTGCTTCCTCTCCCCACCAGTAAAATGGTGTGACCACAATGACTTTTGTACAGTACCGTGTGACCTACTCAGGAGAGAACTTTTACTACACTGGATATTATATTTATGTTTTGTGAATGAGGATGTAAATCCGACTGTTTCAATAATCTTGATTCCTTCCTTCTAGCAGTTGTTTCTTTTCTGCTCCATATTTAAGGTCACTCTGCCTCTCATACAAAAACAAGTAGCCTTGCACTTCCCATGGGAATCCAGCCCTTACTTACATTCATGAACACGTCGTGAGCACAGCTGTCCGTGTCAGCATCCCAGAAACATCGTGCAGCCATGCTAGACAAAGGAGCCAGACAGGGACATTACCCAGAGTTCACGTGTAATGACCTAAGTGATCACAGATGCTTCCCTTGAAAACCAAAGAGCTTGCTTTAAAGGGAATGGAACTGGGAGGTGTGCTCCTGAATCCCAAGCCTCGTTCTCTACTGCAGAATTCTATCACATGCTGTAATCCTCTCTGTATGTGCTCCACCTTCAAACTCATCAGCTCTCAACCCTGTGACCTCCACTGTGCAGCAGGACTTGAAACCTCATTGCTATGGTGCTTAAGAATCTTTGACTTCTGGCCTATGCCTATCAGTGACTAATTTAGCTAATTTGTTCTTGTCCTTCACCTCCTGCACCCTCATGGTACACACTCCCAACTTATTTATAGGGAGCTATCGTATTCCTTGGCAGATGCCATGCTACGAGACCATGACCTCTTCAAGTCTTTTTGTATCTATACCCTCTGTTCCGTGACCATCCTGATGGACTTCTACACCCAAGCCCTGTCCTGAGGACAAAACAACCAGACCATGCAGGGTATTACATATGCTGCTGCCTTGTCTAAAGGCTCTGACATTCCCCTTTCTCTGCTGCAAGTGTCCCACTCCCTGCCTGCCCCAGTCAGTCTCAGCTGACAGGATTCCTTTTGGGGCACAGTCCCTACATGTCTGACTGACTGTACTAAGATGGTTGAATTTCATCCTTCTGTTACCTTAGCCCTCAGGGTTATCCTGCCTTTTTTTTTTTTTTTTTTTTTTTTTTTTTTATTTTNNTTTTTTTTTTTTTTTTTCCTTTTCAGTTCAGTATTCCACTTTGCCTCTGGAACACCCTGGCTACCTATATTTTGCATTAAGGATGTCAGTGACTGTGCTTCAATCTTGCCTCCTATCTGTTGCAAACTGGGAAATTTCCCCAATTGCTCTGTCAGCCTTTGTTGCTGGACTTCACATTTCTGATCAGACCACCTGAACATTGAACTGTTCACCCTGGTATGGTGCTTCTGGAGCAGTCTGCCTGCAGATGGACGTTCCTGACAAAAGCCTGCGCAGCAGGTACAGATACTCCTCTCTGACCTCCAGAACAGGGAGGCAGCAGATCTGATTACAGCTCTGCTGCACTTACCTTCTGCTGGAGTACCAGGCACAATAATAAAGATAAGCCCAGCAGATAAAGCACATAAACCTTGTGAGCTGTTCCCTTTTGTCTTCTCCCTGCTCACTAGTAATGGAAAGCTACAGCCCACTATTGCAGCCAAGAGGAATTCTTTTGTCTGACTGCAGGCATCTGGAGCTGACTGCAAGTGCTCAGCACCCACATGGGAATCTAGGCTTGGTTCCCATGACAGTATTGCAGGGGGATTATAGAAACTGAAACTTCTGAAAAATGTAAATGAAGTGCTTATGGAAGCTTTCTGGCTTTAGACAGAAGTGAGCTACCATGGCTTTTGTGCTCCAGCAGGGCCTTGGGAATGGATGGGGGGTGTACCCTAATTCATCATGAATACAACATAAAATCCTTCTGCAACACTCCTTAAAAATGCTTTTCAGCATTTCAGCTTGCTAAGAAATACCACAGAGCAAATTATCACTGGCTAATTCAATCAGCCCCAACCTAAGACCTCAAGTTGCCACTAAAAGAGAAAAGAAAGTGATTTACAGTTTATCATCTGCAGACAGATCTTTGTAGCTAGGGAAGTTGAAAGCAGCTTCCAAAGAAAAAAACCCCACACCCAAACCCAAAAAATGTGATAGAAATAAAATCAGAAGATGCAAAACTTACTTCACTCCTTCTCCTCTCTGCTCTCCAATGACAACCTGCACCACCATCTTGTACCTGTCAAATCCCTCCTCTGGAGAGAGAAAAAACCAATAATTAGAGCAATAATTTTTTTAAAATATGAGCCCAAAACACGACCCTGAAAGCTAAAGATTTCTGGCTACAAAGCAAGTGGCCTCTAGTAGCCTATGCAAGTAGCCAAGTGGACAGACTGCCTTGCAAGGCTTTGTTTTCCTGGTATGGAGTACCATGGTTTTACTGGATTTGAAGAGTGAACAAGGTAGTTGGCATCCATCAAAAGGTGCATCTAAGGCACAAGACAGCCCTGAGCAGCCACACTGTATGTCAGCATTCTGCTTTGACAGCTTTCAAGAACTGACTGCATGGAAAGAACGTAAATAAGGCTGCTGGTGGACAAAATGCAATTTGGAAAAAACTGTCTTATTTTAGAACTGTTTTGATGCAAAGGCATTGTGAGATTCTTCTGCCACACAGGTGTTTCCTTTGCTTCTGAGTGGGATAAAAGGCCAGATAATAGCTGTGTTACGTGTCTGCAGAGATGTGCTATTGTTCCACAATAGTAAAGAAGTACCTCTGGGGCACAGGCCAGATCCAATCAGGCCATGGCAATGTTCCAGAAGCCAAATCAGAACAAGCATGTTTAAAATCAAATATAGATCCCAATGCCTGTCTTCAACAAAGCAGTGTCCTGGGACGACTCCAGCACCCTGTTTCCACTGGAGGATTGAACTGCAGCATGCTGGCTCTGTTAACATGCACCATGTCACTGCTTATCAGAGATGCCAGCTGATAAGAGCGGCCACCCCGGGCCAGCCTCGCTTCAGGCTGCTGCCACTGTGGCTACACATTGCTGAAGCCAAGCCCTGTGCAGATGAGCTCGGCATCAACACGTGCAGGGACTACAGCTGCTGCTGGCTTTAAAGCAGATGTGTAATTCTGGGAGAAGCACAAATCCACGGCTCCTGCCGAGGGTGACCGTGCGGCTTTGCCACCACATCAGGCCAGCCCAGCAGATGGAGCACCAGCCTGTCCCCAGGAGGAAGGGGAAAAAAAGTGTCTGTGCCAGCACACACATCCATGTACTTGTTCCAGCACGGAACTCAGGAAACACCTGCTGGTGCCTGCACTTTTCTTCTTGAACTCAAAAATGTTGGAGGGCATCCTGTGCAGTAGCACAACCTTTTTCCAGTGCTGTAAGGCTGTAGTCACATCCCTCCCTGGCTGACTGCTCCTCTCTCCCCCCCTTCCTTGTGCCCCCTGAGTCTTGTTCTGATCTCCACTGCTATTCCAGCTCTGATCTAACTCACAGCAGAAAAAGAGCAGGAGTGGTTCTGTTTACGGAAGCAAGAAGCAACGAAGCATCACTTCTTTCTTCTCTCTAATGCAGCTTCTTTCTGCCTGCAGCCCCTCCAAGGGTGGCATCACACACCTGCCAAGCTATACGAAAACAAGTCTTGTCTGCTTGAATTAGGTCTCCGGTTCCGCGGGCGAGGAATGTACATATATAGGACAGATTGTTTCATAGCAGTAGACTTGAGTCAGTCAACGGGGAAGGAATAAGTTTCAAGAATAAAGGAAGAAAGAGGGATCTTGTCAAAAGGGAGAGGACATGGCAAGAAAAGAAATTACTTCCCCAGCAAACCTCCTTACCTTTCAGTCTGTCTTTTATTGTCTCCGATAAAGACTTTGTAAGCTCAGGCATTTCTTCTGGGATGTACTGTACATTGGCCAGTTTCTCCTTCAGTATCGCACGGATGCATTCTTTTACTGTGGACGACTTAAATCTATCATGGCAAAAGAAAAAAAAAAAGGCAACAAAGTTCGCACAATGTGTAGAAACATACACAACCCCACCTGGGAAAATGTAGCTTTCACGTATTAGAGAAAAATGACAGCTGACAAGCCGTGGGGGGAAAAAAGCCCTGCTAAAATAGAGATATTGCCAAAAGCCAAACACCTATTAACAGGGGTGAAACCAGCCCCCTGCAAGTTGCCCCTCCAGCAGCATCCCCCACTTGAGTGGGTCTCAAAGCTGGCCTGAGAGCCCAGTGCCCTCCAACCCCCAAGCTCCCGGTGCCCCCCATTCCCAACACCCCCCACCGCCTCACGCCAGCCCCTCATGCCCAGGGACGCCCTCCCCGCCATTCCCACCGCAGCTCCCACATTCCCGGGGACAAACCGCCCCAATCCGAAGCTCCCCCATCACGCCGGCCCGCATCCCCTCCCTGGCTCCCCCCGGGGCCTCACCGGTGCTGGAGGCCGGGCCGCAGGCTGTACGTGTTCTCGGCCCCTTCGTCCGGACCCAGCTCGCCCATGGCCCCGGCGTTGGTTACCGGGACAACCGCGGCCGCTTCCGCCGCCCGCCCCCGCCGCGTCACCGCGGCACCGCCCCGGGGGTGCCGGCCCACGAGCGGGGGGTGCCGCTCCTTGTGTGTTGTTGTATTTTATAGGTGTTTTTTTTTTTTTTTTTGGTTGTTGTTGTTGTTGTTTCTACAGCCTATGTTATTATATTTTGAAAAAAAAAATAAATATTGACGATTCGTGCAATTAAAAAAAAACCTGTACCATGAAGTAGTTGGTAAATAAGTGGTAACTAATTGCGGTAGTAATTGCAAGGTATTTTAATAGTTGTAATAACTGTGAAGTTTTACAGTGTCTTGTAGAAGACACTGGGGTGATGGAGGGAGTCCAGAGAAGGGCGGTGGAGCTGGGGAAGGGTCTGGAGCACAAGTCCTGTAAGGAGCAGCTGAAAGGGCTGGGGTTGTTTAGTCTGGAGGAAAGGAGGCTCGAGGGGGCCTTATCCCTCTCTACAATTCCCTGAAAGGAGGGTGCAGCCACGTGGGGGTCAGCCCTTCTCCCAGACAGCAACAGGACAAGAGGACATAGTCTAAGCTGTTTCATGGGGGTTTAGGTTGGAAATGAGGAGGAATTTCTTCACAGAAAGGGTGATTAACATTGGAATGGACTGCCCGGGGAGGTGGTGGAGTCATGGTCCCTGGAGGTGCTTAAGGAAAAACTATAGGTGGCACTTAGTGCAGTTGTCATGGTGGTGTTCAGTCATAGGTTGGATGTGATGATCTCAGAGGTCTTCCCCAACCTAATTGATTCCGTGATTCTGTAACTAAAGGGTTTGAAGAGGTTGCTGCCTGGGATGTGGCTGGAGGTATGATGGGGAGAGGGTGGGGTAAGACAGCCTAGCCTCACTGGGTGCTTCCCCAGTGCCCCCCTCCTGTCCCAAACCAGCCGGCAGCCACAGCCCCTGCGCTCAGCCTTGCCCAGGGCCTGGAGGGCTCCCTTCCTGCCTCTGGACCACACATCCCAGACACCAGGGAGGAGATCCCAGCCTTGCTCCTTTCCTCCAGGAACTTCTTAAATCCTCCAGAAAGGCCTAAAATTCTTGCTCCCCAATATTCTACCCCTTGCGCTCTTTTCCCTGCCCATAGCTGCTGTGTCCCTCAGGGAAGGCTGCATGTGGCGCAGCCCCTGCTGAGAAGCTGACGTTCTGTTTCCTCTGCAGTTTATCTCGAAGCAGTGATCTCTGCGATCGATTGCACTTCCCACGTGCAGCGGATGACACGGCTGAGAAAGGTCCCCGTGTGCCTCACCCAGCTCCGAATGGAAACAGTGTGAAGGCACAGCCAGTGCTGCTGCGGAGTGTGCTGCTGCCAGGGATGAGAGGCTGGAGTGGGCCAGGAACTGTGACAGGGATGGGGGTGCCTGGAGGTTCCCCTCGGGTACAGGAGGAGTGAGGTTGCACCCAGGAGGAAAGGGGTACCACTGCTGGAGTTTTGCTTGAGATACACAGGCATGTCCCAACTGGTGCCAGATCCTGCCCCAACCTGCTCTGAGCGTGGATGGGTTGCTGAGACCCTGCACAGCAGCAGCTCCTGATTTCCACAGACTTTACCAGCACCTCTTGCTAGAGATGGACCATCAGAGTCCTTAGAGTCCACTGGGCTGGGCATCAGCTCTGCCCGCCAGCAAGAACACTCACTGCCATGCTGAAGGTGACATTGGCCCCATGCCTTACTCATGTGGCACCTTCCCATCACAGTGACTATTGCTCTGCCCAGGCCCTGCAGGTTTCTGCTTGTTACAGGAACAGTTTTGTGCCTCTGTTCCATCCCTCCACTTACTCACTGCTTACCGCTGCTTACTCACACCCACAGGACGCTGCCTGTCCCCACAGGGTCAGGTGTTGCTGCTCATGCAAATCATTTGCGGAGACCTTCATAATTTCTGAGAAGTATCTGAAAGACCTCAACAGTCCCTGTGTTTATTTGCAAACACTATGAACCATTTCCTCTTCTCACCCCAGCCACTCGACTCCCGCCTGGGTCAGACCCACAGATGTGAATTCAGTTAAACCATTGGGGGAAGGATCTTTGGAAGGTGTGGGCTTCTCTTCCTCAGCATCTTATTGGGGCAGTTTGTGTTTCCTCTTTCACTTGGGAAGCTATGCTTTCCCTGGACTTCAAGGTCATTCAGCTCTGGGCTTCAGTCAGCTCCATCAGAGATGTTTCTTTATCTTCTTCAATTTTTCAGTGCTCCTTAAATACCCCAGATGCTTTTAAGCCATTTTGGGACTGACTCTCAACCCTTTGAGGTGAGTGCTCTGGTGATAGCTGTGTGCCCCAACAGTGATGGGTGCAAAAGACTGGGCCCTCCTCTGGGCCACAGCTGTGTTGATGGAACTCACCAGCTTCTGGTTGGAGAGAAACCATGACATTTGTGCTCCAATGAAGTGGTGTGACGTGCCTGCTGAAGTTGCTGTTTCTTAGTTTTAAAGAAGAAACTGTCTTCTCACTTATTTCTGCTTATCCTTCCTTTTTAGACTTTTTTTTCATCTTTTGGTGGCCAAATAGAAAAGGACTGTCCCATGCAATTTGCCATGCTCCAGCTCACGGAAAGAATTTTTATATTTTAAGAACCAAAGGAACTTTTTATGACCGCATCAGCAAACTCCAAGGTGTACCATCCACCCCACTGGGCTGGAGAGGATTTACCAGCACGAGCAGGGAGCTGCATCATGGTTGGAGCCAGGCTGTTTTCCTTGGTGCTGGAGAACCTGGTGGAGGAGCCAGGGTGAGCTGTGCTGGTCTGGCAGGGTGCAGGCAGGGTGCAAAGCCTGCCTGAAGCCATGGGGGCTGCTGTGGGGCTGGGGCTGGGTTCCTCTGCCATGCCAACACCTGGGGCATACACTGGGCTGGCACTGCTGCTCACTTTCCTCCACAGCAGCTTCCTAGCAGCTTGATCTTTTCTTTTATTCTTTTCATCACTTTTTTTTTTCTAGAAAAAAGAGCATCTTGCCGTTGTTGGTTTCTTGTGGACACGGCAGCCTCCTCGCCCTGGGTAACAGTTTATACCCATTTCAAGCGTGCATTGGAAAGTTTGAGCAATTTGTGCTATGATTCTAATCAGAGCCCTCTGCTGCTGCCACATGGGGCGGAGAGTATGAGCCAATTTTTCCTGCCAATCCCTGGCTTGCCGACTTGTGATCTTGGTGGTGATACCCATCACATCTTCCACCTCTAGAAACCAAAACATGTAGCAAGTGGCTAACAAGCCTTCCCACACCTGGCCCAAGTGCCTGGTGTCACCATTTGGGGACATAAAGCCTCAAGGTGGAAAAGCCTCCTTGCTGTGAGCTTCCTTGTTTCCTGGAGTTCAGTTGAGTTTAGTTTAGACAGGGGTTTTCTTAGTGGGAATCCAGGAAGTTATGAAGGAAGAGGTGATGTCCAAGTCAAAACCCACCTGCACCGTTGCCCATGGTGGAGAGCACTCCCTTTGCCACCCATCCAGGCAGCATGGTGGCCTCTGGCCAGGTGGCATAGAGAGGTGACAAGCTGGGCACGACACCCAGCCTTGCTCTGCAGCTCAAGCAGTGCCAGCAGCTCATGAGAGAGGAGTGATGCTACAATGCCAGGAAGAGACTGGAAAAGAGGACCAAGACAGACTGGACTGAGCCACCCTCCCAGGGTGAGTTTTGTCTGCCCCAGCTCAGAACCCCCTCCTTGGCCATCCCAGTTTGGCCATCATGGTGGTATTGGGTTAATGGCTGGACTTGATGGTCTCAGGGGTCTTTTCCAATCTCAATGGTTCTACGGTTTCATGATTCTATGGAATTAGAGGTGGCTGCCCCAGCCCACTCACCTGCCAGGGACACGTTTGAAAGTGAGAAGTGAGCAAGCCCCAGCCTCACAGCTTGTTTCTGAAAGCTTGGAAAAATAATGAAGTCATCATTAGAATCACATCCTTCTCCCCAGTTACTAATTTTCCCCTGACACTTTCCAAAATTGCAGGGCACTGAGGCTGTGTTCTAGAGAAGCAGAGGAGCGCGCTTTCACCGCTGGTTATTTCCTATGCCAGTATTAGTCAGCGTGGTGAGCAGGGAACATGGATGGCTAAAAAGTACAGAAGTCTTCTGCAAATGTCACCCCAATGACAGCACCCTGGCCCTGGGCACCTGCCCTTGCTCTCTGCAAATCTGCAAAGAAACACACCTAAGGAGGCAAAACTCCTCCCCTCCCCCCTGCTCCTCCTCCTCTCCCATCCCATCCCGGTAGGAGCAGCCTACCAATAGATGCCCCGTGGGTGCTCAGGCTCTATCTACCAAGTGCCACATGTCCCGCAACCCCACAGCCTTGGGCACCCAGTGGATGCCTGGGAACCTAAGACAGCTTTTACTTATGAGGAGCTGAGGACATGTCCCTTGTGGTCCCTGCCTCCTCCATCCCTGGAAGCTTTCCCCCAAAAGGGTGCAGGCTCAGAGGTGCTTGTCCCTGCTGCTTGGCAGCTGGGTACCTGCGTGGGAACATGCCAGGAGCACTCAGGGAGGGGAAGGGGCCAGCTCTGGCTCAGCTGATCCTTGCCTCCGTGGGGAGGAAGCTGGGGGCGGGAGGCAGCCCGGGTTTCCCTCTGGGGCAGAGATGGGCACGTTTCATTTCCACCCAGCCCTTGCTGTGTACGACAGAGAACAAGCTGCCGCTGAGGAGAAGGAAGCACGGAGAGCCGAGAGCGGCACAGCACCTCCCGCCTGCCTGGGCAGGGGACAGGCTGGCTCACCATGGCTCCAGGTGCCTCGAAGAAGGTGTGGGGCAGCGTGGAGGTGGCCCTGGCTGACCTCTGTGCCATCCTGCTCTGCTGTGGGCCAATGCTGACCTGCTGCCGCCGCGGTAGGTACAGGAGTGTGGTGTGCTCCCTGGCATGGGCATGTCGTTTGCAGCGGGTGGAAAATGTCTAAGGGCTGGGAGCTTTGTAGTTAAAAATTAGCTTTGGCATCAAGAAGGCAGAAAACCCAAAGCTTTTGGGTACATGCAGCTGAAGCAAAGGACTTGGGGATTCTCGGGGCAGAAACGGGATTAAAGGATGGAGAAGGGGACAGGTCCCCAGCCCACAGTGCTGACACCAGAGCTGTGTTGTGGCAGGGTGACGGTGGTTGGAGTTTGGTGTTGAGCTTATGGGCTTGCCAGTGGGTTCTGGGGTTTTCTCTCTGGCTCTCATGGCTTCAGTCTGCGCCTTTGGGCTGCAGCTCCTGGTTTGGACTTGATCCTGAGGGAGCCAGGGTCCTTGCTCTGGGTGAAATTTGGGAGAGAAGGAGAGGTTGAGGGGAAGGTGTGAGTCTGGGCTGAGTGAGTGAGAGCCCTGGTGAAGCTGTGTCTCCCTTTCCTTCTAGCCCACTGTTTCTTTGGTGGATTCATGTATTTTTTGCCCTGAGGGTGGACAGAGGGCTGGATGTCCCTTGGAGCAGATGTTACCCCTGGAGCTGGGAAGATACAGGAAAACATGTAAACCAATATCTGCTTTCAGAAGTCCTCTGAACGCTTCATTCATTGTTGGCAGTGGCACTAGTAGGAAACAAAGCCCCAAACCTGCCAAATATTTCCTGTTAAACACAAGAAATCCAAAACACGGCAGAAGTTGCATCTCTTGGTGTGGACACTGCCACAGCCAGTGCTACCTGCAGGAACTGGGGCACTTCTCTCCCTCCCTCCTCCTGTTCGGTCTCATCCCTCATTTCTCAGCCCAGTTTTCCATCTAATCTTGTATCTATTCATGGAATTTCCACGTTCCTTTTCTGATTGGTGATGCTGAGTGGTCCTATGGTCCTATGGCCTCAGGCCAGAGTTGGAGGGATGGGAGGGACTTTCTGACTCTGCCTGCAAGCCCTGGAGCTGCTATCAGTGGTGATTTCTGAAAAGGGTAGGTACATTTCCTTGGACAGGGACTTTTCAAAGCCCTGGTGCCTTGAATAGCTTGGTCAGATGACCCATGTGAAAAATGCTTCTTCCCACTTTTCATTCCTCTGAACAAAAGTTCTGCTGTGTGGGACTGGCTGAGGCGGGACATTGTGTGGCTGGCCCATGTTCGCAGCAGCCCCGCTGCACAGGATGGATGAACCCACTGGGATAATGGGCAGGGAAATGAGGTGAAGCAGCAGGGCTGGTGCTGAAGCAGAGGAGCCTGTGGCTGTGGCTGACTGGATTCTGCGTTGGGAACAGCCTGGCAAGCCCAGCTGGGACCCCAGGGCCTGGCTGCCCGTGTACTCATGAGGAGGGGACAGGCCCCTGGAAAGGGATGGCACTGTAAGCTCCAGGCTGTTCTGCCCTTTCAGGTGGTCTCAGGCTGGAGATGACAAATGCTGTGCCATGGGCAGCCCCTGCCTGCTCTGAGCTCCCAGCGTGGTGCAGTGGGGAGAGCCAGAGCATCCCAGCAGGCAGCCAGGCATATGATGGGCTGCACCACAGGGCACTGCCCCAACCTGGGACTCTGTCCCTCTGCTCACTTTCAGAGTCAGCCTCAGCTGGAGAGAGGATGACTCAGACATTAAAATACAGCATAGATTTAAAAATAATACAACCCCCAGACTCTGTTTTCCCCGGTACAGGTGTTCAGTGTTAATTTTAGGTCGCCCAGAGCACAATTTGGTCTGGTGAAACCATTTCACAGTACAGTTACTACCTCTGAGAGTGCCTCTTCAGCCAGGCACACATTTGGAATGAGAGAGACATGGGCTGATGTACCTGCCGATGTTGCAGAGTGATGCTGTGGACTGGGCTTGCATCCCTGGCTCCTGCACGGGAGCAGGTTGTTTCTGAGACCTGTGCCTGCTGTAACCGTGTCTGCTCCTCGATTCCTCTCTCCCAAATAGTGACCATCTTCCCAGCAGTGTTAACTCTCCCTGAAGGTGACAAAGCCACCTTCTTCTGCAATATCTCCATGGAGAATGACTCTGGTTCAGAGTACAGCCTCAATTGGTACAAGGAGACCAACCACAGCCAAGCCCAAAAGACTGCTGAGATCAGCCGATACAAGCCCATGGCAGAGACAGAGAAGTACCGGCTCATCAACCATGCTCCTGTCTTTGAGATTGAGATCCTGAACATCCACCAGAATGACTCAGGCTCCTACTACTGTGGATTGATCACCATCTTTGAGCCTGATAAAGTGATGGAGAGCAACCGGTCCCAGCTGATCGTCACAGGTCAGCCTGGGGGGCTGAGCTGGTGGGGACGGGTCCCAAGCCCATTGTAGCTCCAGGGCTTAAGGCAGGCAGTAACCTGCTGGCAGAGAACCTGACATGGGTCAGGAGAGCACAGCCCTACCCTGTCCCCTCTCCTTTGTAGGAGAAGGGTAATGGGGCTGTGGCAGCCTGCCTGGGACTGAGCCCTTTCCAAGGACAGCCCCCATGTTCCCCTGCTGCCTTTCACAAGGACTACAGAGGCCATTTTACACTCCTGACCTGCTGTTTTGTTCCCCCTTTTTTTAATGGTTATTGTAGCAGCCCCCCAGATGAATGCCACTGACGAGCCGGAGATGGAGGAAGGCAACCCCTCAGAGCACATCAAGGCCATGCTCCTGGGCATCCTGCTGCTGGCTGGAGTGGTTATGCTGCTGATCTTCGGCTACCTCACCTTCACGTACAGGAGAGGAGGTATGATCCCCCTGGAGGCCATGCAAACCCAGTTTGGGACCTGGGCTCAGCCAGATGTCTGCAGCTGCCTGGGGTACATAGACTGTTTCAAGGTGCTGATCTCAGTTGTGGCATATCCCTGTGGGACAGATATCTCCAGGTCTGGGGCAGAGGGGTGCTTTGAGCCCTGCTTGCCCTTTGTAGAGCCCCCAGACCATGTGCAGTGGCTCTACACCACTCGTTAGCGTGGTGCCTTAATGCTGCACTTGAATCCCTCTCATGCACCTTGCCCGGGTGCCTTTGGAGCACCTCACCCTGCTGCAGCACGGGGCATCGCCTCAGCCACGCCACAGGCACCCAGGGGCTCTCAGAGAACTCCCCTGCACTCCACTAATCCAGATTAAACCCTAGACTGTGGGCTGCTGTCTCACTTGTCCTTGTAATGGTCAGGGTATTAGACCCTGAGTGGACGAGGAGGAAGCATGGTGAAAGGACTGTGGCGTCCCGTGCTCTCTAGGACAAGGGTGAGGCTGGGTCAGCTTACATGGCACACAAACCTCCTCTAACCAAGTGTGTTACTTTGCAGATGTGCAGAAACCACCAAGTGAAAACATGCCAGCGGTGAGTTTTCCGCCTCTGTCGCCCTGCTGTGCTGCAGGAGAGCACCGTGGCATTGCTGGGGTGAGGAGGGTGCTGGGCCTGCCTTTATCAGCTCTTCACAAGCATTGCACTTCTTCTGTCTTTTCTGCTGCTGCTTGATCTTTTCTGCACAGCTACAACTGCTTTTCTGCACCTGCAGCAGCACAGCCCCATCACAAAATCAAAATAAAACTACCCAAGATAGGATGGGAGACTCTAGTCCAATTCTTCTTCACAGCACGCTTATCTTTGACAGTGGATTGTGTTGCTGTAGAAAATGGGAGGAAGTTTCCCTCTAATATATTAAGCTAAAATTTATTTTGCTGCAGCGGGTGCCTGTTTTCTTCTCCCTTTAGCCAGGCACCTCCAGGAGGGATCTGTCTCCATCTTCTCTCCAACCCCATTCATTAGGGAGCTGAAGGCAGTGAGTGGATTGCCCTTTGCTCTCTCCTCTCTGGGCCGAGCAAACTCAGCCTTAGGCTCTTCTCATGCACACCATGCTACTTTGGAGCCCAATGGAGAGGTGGGAAAAGGGCTCCTAGCACAGCCCTGCCTTCCATGGCCAGGCAGGCAGGGAGCCCAGCCTGCCTGCAGAGGCAGAGGCAGAGGCAGAGAGCTGAGACCCCAAGGCTGATGATGTGGTTCCTCTGTGCATGTTCTACCCCAGGTCTGTGCATCTTTCTGCTGTGTATCACTCTCACCCTCCCGGGATGCTTCAGAGCTTATTTTGGCACTTGCTGTAAGAAGGGGCTTGTGCTGGGGATGGTGGGTACCTCTGGATGTTGAACCACCACCATGGGGTTACCTTGCAGAAGGAAGAGAAGCCCCCCGTGGTGTCTGTATCCACTGTGGACTATGGTGTGCTGGAGTTTCAGAGGGACCAGTGCACCCCGGTGCCCCCCGAGACCCGGCCGGTTGAGCAGACCGAATACGCCACCATCATCTTCCCAGAGGAGAAACCCGTCACGCCAGAGCGGGGCAAGAAACACCTGGATGAGAGGACTCGACAGCTCCCCTCACAGCCCTGCTGAGGGTCAGGGTCCCTCCTCACCAGGGTATGGGCATGAACAGGCTGCCCCAGTCCCTCACTCTGGGAAAAATCCAGCGTATCAGGACTGAAGCATCAGAGATGCTGCTGCTGGAGTCGATGTTGAACAGTCCTGGCCACAGTGTTATTGTGGCCATGGGGTGGGTACCACAGGATGAGGAAGGTCCCTGCTGTGCTCCATGTGCTGTCTCTTCTCTCAGGGCAGGGAGGATGGGCTGGGGCAGAACAGTGATGCCATCAGGTCTGTCCCAAAGGTGATTTACTTTATGCCTCGGTTTTCTACCTCCACCCAATGCTCTCTGGAGTGGCCACGCTGCTTCCCTGCTCCAGGTCTGAACCAACTATCAAAGCATGACTGTTGAAGAAAATGCTGGAGGTCAGAGCTGGAGTGAATCCTATGAGATGCTGCTCATGGAGCCCAGGGCTGTGGGCTTCTTGCTCGGAGTGGGGGCTGCCTTATGTACCACTATTCGGAAATCCCTGGGAAGCAGGCAGCTGGTCTTCTGCCTGTCTCCAGGCATTTTCCTCCTCTGCAAGAGGGGTATTCTACCCCTGTGTCCCTCCCTCCCCAAGCAGGAGTCAGATCTGGCCATGGGGGTGAATAAAGAGTTTTGCATCCGAGGAGTTTGTTGACTGGTGATGGCAAGTGCGTGGGCAGGCAAATAACGGCTCTTGCAGTGCAGGGGAGAGCTGGGAGGTGGCAGCATCTGTTGTGGTTCTCGGGCCTCTCCGTGAGATATGCAAGCTGCTCTTCCACAAAGCTGCTCTTAAGAATTTAGAGAGGTCTGTGCTCGTTTTCTCCTTGCCCCTGTCTGAGGTGGTCACCCAGGTGTGGCTGCAAACCAACACCCCCCTTAATCAGGCTTGTCTCAGGGCACTCACCCAGTCCATGGGGGTGAGCATCCCTGCTGTGCCAGGGGTCTGGCTGCCATCAGCCAGGGCAAAGCTCACAGCGTGGTGCTCAGTGCAGCTTTTTGTCTTCGAACTTCCACTTTCTCTCTTGAAAGAGATGCTGGGGCTGTGTTGCCTGCCAGAAACCAGAGCGGAAAGAAGTGACAGCTGCTCGAGAGAGGAGAAACCTCAGTAAGGAGTGGCTTTGGAGGCAGCAAAGACTTGCCAGGAGAGTGTGAAACTCAGTGAAAATTGAGAAGAATCACTTGCATCTCACACTTTGGCAGCACTGTCAGCAGGTTTCTTCCTCCCTTACCCCCAGCAAAACCAGTGCAGCCTTGCGGGAGCCAACCTGGGCACTGGGAGAAAGGGTGAGGCAAGCCAGGCACCATACCTTGTACTCTGTGGGGACTGGAAAGTCAATGAGAAACTTCCAGATGGGACTAGATGGGATAAATATCCAATTGGGATAGCTTACACCTTTCTTCAAGGTAGGGTAATAGATGTGGTGCCCCCTTTGGTCCCCAGTGCTGCTGAAGGCTCCCAGTAGCCTCTACGGGCAGTGCCATAACTCCCATGATATTCACTCACACCAGTTCGTGGTTCAGCCCATTGGGGCTTTTTGCCAGCAGCAGCCCTGCTCCTTGCCCCAGTAGCTCTGTCAGAGACCTGCTGTGGCCAGCAGGGCCCAGAAAACTGAGTCAGGAGGCAGCTGCAGCACGAAAGAAGTGGGAGCTCAGTCAGCAGTTTTGCATTTGTCTTTCCCATCAGACACGACACTGACATCATCAAGAGGGTGGACCCCGCTTCATATTTTCCATCCTACCTCTCAGGCAGCAGAGGTGCTGGATCTTCAGCACTTCCTGCACCCCCTGGTTGCAGCTATGACTCCTCCAGGAGCAACTGGGGCTGAGTCCTTTCCTCTCTGGTTGGATGGTGTTCTGCAGCTGACCAGAGGCTCCCAAGCCATCCAGTGGGGGTGGAGGTGTAGCAAAAGCATCTCCCACTGCCATTTGGGATGGGAGAGCATCCAGCCTGCAGCAGTGCCTGTGCCCCTCCGATCCCCATCAGCCTGGCTGCAATCCTGCCCCTTGCAGGGAGGAAGGCTGGGGCCTCAAGGTGCGTGGGGTGAGCGGTGGGGATGCTCCAGGCTGCCAGATACCATCTCCCATCCCTGTTTGGAGCACAGGATGCCCGGCACTAACAGACATGAGTTATACTCCCCTGCACCTGGCACGGCACCGGCTGTGCTGGCCAGAGTAGGAACAGGGCTGGGATGAGCTCTGAGCAGGATGCAGGTTTCAAGCCCCCAGCCGAGCATCCCCAAACCAAGCAGTGCCCTGAGATGAGTGTCAGGCCCCATGCCCCAGCATCCTGCTTGGGAATGGGGAGTCAGGCAGGAGCTCTTCATGCACGCATGTGCAAGCACACACAAATACTCATGAACACACAGATGTGCAAGTAACTCACCATACAAATTTGTGTGCACACCCCCAGATTTGCACAGCTGCTGTACTCAATACCACCCCCTACTGCAGACACACATCCTCTCAGGCCCCCATCCATGTGCCACAGCTTCTTCTGTGCTGGGACCCAGGACCAGCCAAGGGGGAGGCTGTGGGTGCTGGAGCTGCGGTGTTTCCTGTACAGTCTGGTCTGGCAGTTAAAGCAGTCGCTTCCGACCGCAGACACCCAGCGCTCCCCCGAGGCGTGGCTGCCACCACTGTCAGTGCCAAAATGCTTTGTCAGCCCCCTGAGACCACACACCAGCTGAGACCTCTGGAGAGCCTCACCCTGGTCCCATGCTGGGGTCTTGATGATGGGGAATGGCCAGAGCCCTCTGGGAGGCCTCAGAGAGCTGGGACTGATCCCTGTCAGCATCTGCAGAAAGCTGGATGTGTGGCAACATGCCTGGGCTGTACCTAAGCAAGCAAAAACCCCCTACATGGTGCTTAAGAGCCCTCTCGGCTCTTTACACACCCCAGCCTTGATTAAAGGTGGTTGGGAACAACATGTGAGCAAGCATCTCTTCAAGAAACCTGAATGCATAAACCATATCTTGGGAAAACTGGGCAGGCAGATGAAGATGGAAAGGAAATACTCTCCTGCACTGCATCAGTGTCTGAGGAGAGCCATACCATGGAGCAGCAAGGCACTGTTCCTGAAAACCAGGGCATTGCAGATGCTGGGGGGAGAAGGGATGGTCAGGTCGTGGTAGAGTAGGGTGGGTTTCAAGTGAGCACTGTCCTGGTCACTGGGAGGTCTTGGATGTTTTTGGTTGGGAGAGGTTGGGCTGGAGGTGATGCATCAGGTGTGTGGGTTATTTGTCCCCTGGGTTAATGGGGTGGCTTGTGGGTGGGACCGGCCTGCCAGGAACTGTGGTGTGGGAACATTGCCATGGCCTTGACTCTCTGGGAAAGCAACTGCTGGTCCTGGAGGAGAAAGGCTGGGGGGAGCTGGTGGGTGCTGTGGTTGGTGGTGGGAGGGGTGAGCTGCTGGACAGGCTGCCTGGACCCCTAACCATGGCCAGGTTGCACAGCTCTGGTGTGTCCTGATGGGTCTAGGTCCACAACATCTCCTCCATCCTGTCCCACCAAGAGTCTCACCCTAGCTGTCACTGAGCTGCTGTAGCCTTGCAGAGTATCTGTGTTTCCTCCTACCACACTAATTCTGCTTTCTCTAGTTTTGCTTTGAGTTGTCTCCAGAGTTTCTTTTCTTCTTTCTTCTTCCCTTCGGTGGGATGTGATGCTCAATGAGGGACCTGGCAGTCCAGACTGTGGTGCATGGGGCTTGGAGGGCCAGTCAGGAGCCCTGTGCCTGCCCACTCCTCTGTCCCGAGACCAAACCCACTGCCCATGGCACTGGAGCACAGCCTTGTTGGAGGGGCTCGAGCTCTCTCCTTATGCCTGAAGAGACCGTCACGAGGCTCACCAGGTGGACAGGGAGCCCAAATCCATGTGGGGTGATGCCTGCCCACATCTTCACATCCATTTGCTCCCTTAAATCTCTCTCCATTGCTCAGCATTCCTCTCCATCCCAGAAGTCCGGGATGATGGGGCAATGTGCCCTCTCTACAGCCCAGCTTGGGCATAGCCCCATTTCCAGAGGAACTGATCCTCCTTTCCTCAAGTCCACCCTTGGGCAGGTGGGCCCTTCTCCTCCAAGGGTTGAGCTGTGCAGACAGTCCAGCATGGAAGGGAACCTCCCAATGTAGCCGTTGTTTGTCCCTAGAGCTTGTGGGTTTCACCACAATGGGGTGACAACCATTCACTGTCAACAGTGTCAGGGTTGGAGGGGGACTGAGGCACAGAGAGCTGTCGTGGAGCCATCTCCCAGGAGGATATGGATGCCCAGTTCACCATCTGCTTCATGGAAGTGGAAAAAAGAGGATCTGGGAAATTCTAGATGAGTCAGCCTGCCTCAGTACCCAGAACCCCGCCGGAACAAATTACCACCCAGTGGCAAACACTGACAGGGCAGTGCTGGGGCTGAGAACATGGATTTAGCAGGAACTCGTGTCAAACCATCCTCATTTTCTCATCATTAGGGTGACAGGTACCACAGGGAAAGTGGGAGTGATACTATCTTTGTGCTGCCTTACATTACATTCTCATAAACAAATGAGGAAATGGGAAATTCTGCTGCTGTGGGTGGATGGATTCTTAAGAAGCTCTATCCCATGAGCAGTTATCAATAGCTCGTGCAGCAGACACATCCAACAGAGATTTTCTGGGGGAAATTGGCTCACATGAAAGCAAGATGCTACTGAAGGAGGGTGCAGGGGCTGTTTGGGTGGAAGGTTAGCAATCGAATTCACCCTGATGACCTGAAGAAAAGAAAAAAATTCCTGAAAGAATGACTGATGGAAAAGAATTGGGTGTGTTCAGCACAGGAAAAAATGAAGTCTTCAGAGTGGGAAAAAGCCTCAGTATGAAGCAAGCCATGAGAAATGTTTAGGGTTCTGCCCTGTTGCTTAGATGTCAGTTCATCTGTCCTGCAAAGCTTGACGTGCCCATGGAGACAGCATCCCCACTGCTGAGGGGATGTTCCTCTCTGCAGTCCTGCCTGGGGACTGGGGTTGAATGTCCCTTTCTGCCCCTTCCAGGGACTGCTGGCAGGATGGAGCCAGGGTATGGGATGACCCATCCCAAAGGAAGGGATGGATGTCCCAGCAGGAATGGGGCGCACGTGGGCCAAGGAGGGTCCTTATGGGCAATGTGGGCACCTTGTCCCTTGGCTGGAAGAGTGGGGACTGTGGAGGCTGACACATAGTGAGAGATGAAGAGGAGGAGAAAGAACTTTGGGAAACCTTCCTGCACACACAGAGGCGGCTCACCCAGGGGTGGGAGCTCATGTCAAAAATAATTTCATGCTGTGCAAAAACAGCAGGGAAATTACCACCCAGGCTGCACCTTGTGTGCTTCCTTCATGCATCCCACGGAGAAGCCATGACCAGCATGCTGGAATGAAGAGGACTGGCAGGGTCTGACCCTGGCAAGGGCTGCCAGCCCAGCAAGGTCATGCTGTGTCCAGGATAGGGCTTGTCCCCACTCCCTGCTGAGGCCAGGCTCTGGGGAGATCCTGTAGGAGCAGCTTTTGTTTCCAGGCAGGTACTGATAATCAGCAAGGTGCTTGGGCAGAGCCGGGAGGTGTGTGTGAAATGGAACAGGATGTCAAAGCAGTTTCATCTCCGTGGGTTGTTCTAGGAAAGTCCCTTTAGTAAAAGCAAGTCAAAAACTTTAATAGAGGGACCAGCACCCAGAGATGACTGTGAGGGCTCAGCACATTGTGGGTCACGATTTGAGTTGTGTTGCCATGACGTAACAGGGGACTGGTTTCCATCACAGCCAGGTTTTGAAGGCAGGGACCCATTCCCACGCCAGGTATGCCACTGGATCCTTGCTGAGCAGAGGGGCAGCGTTTTGGCTGCTGGGGTGGGAAGTGTGGGGAGCAGTGCCTGTCCCGTAAGGAGCATCCCTCTGCACTGTGTGAGCATCCTCAGGGAGGAAGAGCTGGGCTGGAACCACAGATCCCCCAGATGAAGCAATCGGTTTGTTTGGGTGAATATGAGTGTCAGGAGACAGGGCTGTGTCCCCAGGGGGCTCCTCCTCCTCAAAATAGCTGGAGGTGTCTAACACAGGCATGCCCTAGATATAAAGGGAAGGTATCAAAACCTTTAGGTCTTTCCTGCATTCAACCTCCCCAGGGTAAATCTTGGACAATAACACAGAGGGGGCCAAGGGGACAGGCAGATGCTGCAAAGTGGGGGCCCCATCCTGGTCACCCTGCTGCTCGCTGGGTCCCCATGCCATGCTGGGCCATGGTGCCAGCTGTGAGGCCATCCCTTTCCCTACTAGCTCCCACCTTCTGCACCATGAGATTTGCAGCCCTGGAGACCCCTCTGTGGCAGGGTTCATGAAGGGGTCTTCTATAGGGAACCTATAGAAATGGGGACTCCAGGGAAAGGAATGAGAGGAGGCCAGGAAGATCTGCTGCTTCCTTTCTTCCTCCTCATGCACCAGCCCCGAGCCAGGGATGTCCCCCAGCCCCTATCTGTGAACACTGAAAACACTGGTGGTATGACCCCTCCTTCACTGTCCTGCTTGTAGTTCACTGCCCCAGCCGAAGCAGGACCCAATGTACCCATGGTAGGGGTCTCGGCAAGGGGGTGACTCAGATTCCATCCATAGGTTAGGGCTTTCTACCCCTTCATAAGCCTCCTGAAGACCTTGTCTTGGCTTCTCTGCTTCTGAGCACTCTCTTTCCTTCCAGTCCTGCTCCAGTTGATGGTATCAAGGTGTAATTAAGAGTGGAAGGAACCTCAAAGAAGGAAAGAACGTGGAAGCTGAAGGTTTGCTCTGCCCTGAGATCCCGTCACCTCCCTCTGCTCTCACAGGAGGGGCAGTGCCCGTTGTGAAGGTGTTACAGGGCTCTTGGTATAAACGACTTGCTGGTTTTTCCTTTCCAGCAGCAAAGATCAGAGCCTCCCTGCCAGGCTGTGGTTCCTGGGATTTACCTGCGTGGACTGCCTGGACCTGAACCTGCCTTATCAAGACCTTTCTCAAACTCAAGACCTGTTATCATTTGGCATCTTACCTAACCTGCTCTCCATGCTCTCCATGGGAATTCCTGGGGGACCTGTGCATCCCGAGAGGGGTGAGCTGGGAGGCAGAGGGCTGCAGGCAGCCCCAGCCCTGCTGTTTAAACCTTGCCTGCGTGCTCTCAGTTCAGAGCACACCTCACCTCTTTTGGTTTTACGTACCATGCCGTCCTCCCCAACTTTCCACCCTGCAGTTTCATGTTAGGCCTTTTTCTGCTCAAATTGGCTGAAAGCTGGTAAAAATAGCCCATGGTTGGTGGCAGCTATTGAGAGAGATAAGGTTATCTGGAGCTTTATCAGCTGCTGAGTCCTGCATTTTCGATGGGTTTTGCTTTCATTATTCCTAAGCCGGACAGATCTCTGTAAATTCGCCCCACTGCCATAAGCGTGATGGGCATGGGCAGCCTGGCAGGGGGTTTAGTTTCCAGCCTTTCTGCCTATGGACAGAGCAGCATCGTGGCTTTCCAAGGTCAGGGGTTCATGTACATATATTGAGGAAATCCACCTTGTCCTTGCTTTGCATTTGACTTGGCCAAGACCTAGTGCTGTGTCAACAGAGACTGTTGACCCAGAGATTGGGATGGGGCGGTGCTGCTCATGCAGGAGCAAAGGTTCCCCTCTCCATGCACAAAGACATTGTACAAAGAGGATAAGTACAGGGATGAGGCAGCTGCATATGTGTGTTAGCATTCAGAAGCTGCAAGCTTTACCTGCAGGCTTGGTCGCTACCTCTTCCCCTGCTCCAGGTGGAGCTATGATCACCTGGCAGGACATTTTTGCAGCGAAGATTGAAGAATTGCACATAACAGATCTGTGGACACTTCTGGAGGATGATACCCTGCAGGTGCAGGCCTGCAGGCCTGGCTGGAAGGAGTTTGTGCAGAACCGTGCTCTTGGGAGGTAGGGGGCTGCTGACACTGCCTGTTGGAGCGGGATCAGGGTTGATGGATTGCCATGCGGGCCTTTTCCTTTTTCAAGGTTTGCTTGCAGGAAACAGGTTTATGAGCAAAAGGGGAAGTTCGGAGGTGGATGAGGCTGTGAAGGGTTTCTCCATTTTTGTTTGAAGCTCAGTGGGTTATTGCCAAACTGGAAAATGTGATAATTGGAGGGGAGAATAGTTCAGCTGCTCCACAGGGCCAAAGGGCAGCTGGTATCTGGCCAGAATTTCTCCATGCTGTTGTCAAGATGAAAAGAGCTCCTTCAGCACATAAGGGGAGTTACACCACAGTAGAGCCAAATCTTCTGGGTTTGCACCCAGAGGATGAGGAGAGGGAGAGCCACTGTGTGCGGAGACATGGGGTGGTGCCTCAGCAGCCCCTGCACCTGCAGCAGGCTGCGGGGTCTCGGACAGAGAGAGGCTGTGGCTCTGCATTGCTGACGAGAAGCCCCATCCCACCCAACATTTCCACCTTGAGCATTGATCAGACACCCTCCCTGAGTGGCAGCAAATGGAGACCTTGGTTGCCAGCCTCCATGCAGATTGTGCAAGATGAAGAGCTGCGGGTTGCACACCTTTTGGCTCCTCAAGATATCTCTTCACCTGCCCTGCACCCTCCACCCACACCTTCCTTCTATTTTGCATATTTTTATTGTCTTACCCAGTCCTGGGCTTCATGCTGGCTTTCCACTGAGCTGTGATGAGCCAGCATGGGTGAGGGGCTGGAGTCCCAAATAGGGACCTGATGCTTCCCACCCCAAGGGCCCCTGTTTTTGGCAGTGGGGCCAGGATCCCAGCAGACAGCCTGGCTTCTGAAACCTTTAATGCTGGGGCCAGCCCTCAGGTCATATCCTTGGTGAACTTCCCAGACTGTCATCATGCTGTGAAGGGGAGGACAGCTTGGTGTAAAGCTTGCATGAGTGAAGTTAATCCATGGCCTGTGTTAACCCTGGTGCCTACTGACTGTGCTGAAAGCCTCTGGCTCAGCATGGGGGGCTTGGGTTGAGCTGGTCTCCTCTTTGCCCTGACAGGTTTCAGTGCTCCCAGTGCTTTCGTAAGTGGTCTTCTGCCAAAGTGCACATCCTGTTCCACATGTGCCAGTGCCAAGGCTGGGGCACGGTATGGATGCGAATCTTTCGCCAGAAATGCAGGTTCTGCCCCAACCCCCTGCTGGAGGATCCTGAGTTCAGCCTGGAGACTATAGAGATGATTCTGCAGAACCTGGTGATAAAGATCCTCCAGTACTTCTACAATAAGCCTGTCCAGCCCTCTGACCTCCTGGAAGTCGTGGTGGATACACCAGTGACAGGGCCACATGACAGTGCCCACTGCGAGGCCTGCCAGCTGGGCATTTGCAACAGGTCACGGCGGGCCCCGGCACTGGATGCCTGGAAGCCCTTGACGGATGAGGACAAGGACAGGGTGTGCAGCACCGAGTCACGGCTGGCCTGGGCATCGGGTGTCTGGAAGTCCTTGACAAGTGTGGGGGAGGCCAGGACCCATCACACTGAGTCGCAGTCATTCCTGGAAGCATCCCTGGGATCAGATGACCGTGAGCCCTTGACTGGTGTGGGCAAGGCCAGGACTCATCGCACTGAGTTGCAACCAGCCCCGGCACGGGTTGCCTGGAACGCAGATGTGTCCAGGACCTTTCAGACCCTGAAACACCAGGGCTTAAGGCCCCGTGCAGCCTCGACCCACCACCCCTCACCCTCCAATAGCAACTTCCCCTGGAAACGCTGCTGCTGCATCGGCACCTCTTTGCTCTGTGTTTTGGCACTGATCATCTTTGTTGTGCTTTATTTGACCATGATGTAGAGGGACCTGGGGATCTCAAAGAGGAACTGGGGCTATGGCTAGGGCAGCTGATGGAGTGCCTGGAAAATTGGGTACCCAAGGTTGGCCCTTGCTCTCGGCTCAGTGAGGCTTCCCCAGCTCCTGGTGGCATGGGAACACATTGGGATGCCTCAGCCAGGCACCTTGTCCCATAGCCTCTGGAAGACTGATGGGTCTGATGGTTTCTTATGGGACATATTCTGTATGAGGATGAATCTCGCAGCTATGCCATGCACAGGATGAGGTTTATTACTTGCAAGAATAAGACAAGCCCTTTCTCCTCAGCCCAAGGATGCATTTGTGCTTTTTAATTTCTCAAAAGCCTTTTCTAGGTGTGTGTGTGGGCAGCTTGGAGGGAAGCTGGGGGCTGTTTTTATCCACCAGCTGAGCTCTGCTTCCAGGGAGGCACATCCCCAGTCTGCCCTGCCTTTGGCCAGCTGTCTGGGTACCCTGCAGTGGGGGCAAAGGGTGCCCAAACTTGGCAAGTGCAAGAAGGCTGCGGCAGCAAGTCCGAAGTCCATGCCCCAGTTATGAGGAAATTGCAAGTATTGGGCTACAGGGTCTGGGCGAAGGGGAAGATGCAGACTCTTGCCTTCTGCTACTTCACTCTGCAGGGCTTTAGGGACCTGGTGGGTGTCATAAGGTTGCGAGGATGTCTCCATGCAGCCTGACACCCTGACTCTTACCTTTCCTGCAGGGGAGCTGAGCTCCTGCAGAACTTACCCGTGGGGACAGGATGTCCTGTGGCCACGACTTTGGCCCAGAAAAACAAAATGAAGCTGGTTTGTAAGTGCTTGTGTCCTGGTTTCAGCTGGGATGGAGATAATTTTCTTCTTTGTAGCTGTTACAGCATTGTACTTTGGATTTAATATGGGGATAATAATGTTGATAGCACACTGATGTTTTAGTTGTTGCAAGTAGTGCTTGTTTTAAGTCAAGGACTTTTCTGCTTCCCGTGCTCTGCCAGTGGAGCAGGTGCACAAGGAGCTGGGAGGGAGCACAGCCAGGATGGCTGACCAGAACTGGCCCAAGGGACATTCCATATCATGGAACATCCTGCTCAGAGGATAAACTGGGGGTGTTGTTGGGAGGGGCCGATTGCTCCTGAGGGATGGGCTGGACATCGGTCAGTGAGTGGTGAACGACTGTAGTGTGCATCTCTTGTCTTTATTGAGTTTTATCTCTCTCTCTTTATCTCTCTGTTCATTACTGTTATTAATATTAATATTTACTTTGTTTCAATTATTGAACTGTTCTTATCTCAAATCACAGACTTTACCCTTTTCCAATTCTCCTCCCCATCCCAATGGGGCAGGGTGGTTGGACTGAGTGAGAGGCTGTGCTGTACTTAGCTGCTGGCTGGGCTTAAACCACAGCAACTTGAAAAAACTTGAAATAGCCTGTAGCCTGTACATCACAAGCCTCGAATACAACCATGGTTACCAAAGTCTGTCTTCTCCAGGATCCTGGGGTGAGCAAGTGGTGGTGGTGGGGCATGCTGTGCCCTGTGAGAGAGAGCATTGTGAGGGCTGTCACCTGGGAATGCACTGGCAGATGCACTGGGGACACTGGGATGCCATGGGAAATCCACCTCCATGGGCCCACAGGAGAATCCAGGAGATGCAGCCATCCCCTGGCAAAGCGAGGTGCCAGTGACGAGCATGCAGTCACCAGCTCGCTGCTGAGCCCTGGATGGGTTTAGGAGCAATTTGGGAGACAGCACCCCTTGGTGTGCTTGTGCCATTCTCGTCATAGTTTTTGTTTTCATTTGATACCTTTCACAGAGACGCTGGCCAGTGGTCCTGGCTGGTGACTGACTTCTATTAACTCCAACTTCCCAGCTTACTCTGCTTCAGTGGCCTCAGGCACCTGCTGTGCTAGGATGCCGTTTGCTGGGGTGAAGTGGGGGTTTCTAACACATTCATGGCTCCCTCTTCTCTGCTGTTTTCTCTGGGATTCATGCATTGCCTGCGTGGTGGAGGAGCTGAAACACAGACACCAGGGGACCTGCTGCTTACCTGAGTAGTGAGAGCTGAATTGAACAACTCCCAAACTACTTCGGCTACTGAAATTGGTTTTAGGCCTGTCTGTCAAATTAGTCCAACAAGGAACAGACCTGCAGAGCCACTGAGGCAGCTGTATCCATTCTCTCCGCACTTTGCAAATGTTTTGATGCTGAAGATGGGTAAGATAGCAAATATTTCATGACTGAATTAGTGGAAGAATGATGGGCTGAACGAAAAACAATAACCAAACTCAGTGTGGTTCACACGGCATCAATCCCTGGCTGCACAATTTCCCAGCTGCTGTCGTCTCCTCCCTGCCACATCCTGAAGGGCCCTTTATGCTGCTTTTTCTGCTACTGTAAGATTCTTCTGTATTTTCATATATTCAACCTGCAGGCTATTGGTTAAAAAATGAACATAACAAGAAAACGCTGTGTGGTCCAGACGCCGTGTGGATTTGGTTTTTAAAGTGCTCTGACCTGCTTTTACCCCACCACCTCTTCCCTTCACCTTCTCTCTGCAGCCTCAGCAGCCCCGGCCGTGGAGCCACCAGATGGAGCTGCAGATCTCCGGCACTGCATTGGGAACCACTGGGACCAGTGACCCGCCAGCACTGGGACGGGACAGCATTCCCCACATGGGAGATGTCCTCCCTCCCTCCTATTTCTGTGACCAGCTGCTTCCCTGTAGCATGGTCCCCCCAAAGCCCATCCTACGTGGGTGCGGGATTGGTCTGTGGATGCGTGGCTCTGGTGAGTGCCTCTGCCGGGGCTCTGCCGGGATGTGCTCTGATGAGGCTGATCCTGCAGCCTGGACCAGCTCCCTCTCCTCCTGTGCTGGGAGCAGCCCGCCCTCTCCCCGCCGGCGTTATGTCATGAAGCAGAGATACGGCCAAGTTTCTTGCTGCCATTGCCCATAGCCCTCTTCTTTCCGTGCTGAGGTTTTCCCAGCCCCAGTCATCATATCTGGGCTGTCTGCAGCCTCCCCAACCACTCAGCTGCTGAGTGGGAACTCCCTCACCTCTGCCTGAGATGCCAGCTCTGGTGGAGACTACATCCCTGCAGGGTTCCTTATTTTCCTGCTTGAGTCTCTCTGCTCTTTTGCAAGGGCAGACCCACCTCTTGCTCCCCTGCAAGTCTTTTACACACCTGCCGTGCTCCCCCATCCATGGCTTTGTGCCAATGTGCTCCTTTTCCCCATGTCCCCTCCTCGCTGTTGCCTTCTTGCCTGCCAGTGTCCTCACTCCATGCAAGCATGTCCCCTCCCTCATGCAGCCCCTTCATCCCCTCCCCAGCACTCAGAGCCACCTGTGGATACATGGGCTTCCCAGCCACAGCCCCATTTTTGGGGGCCTTTGCAGGATACCCCTGTCCAACATGCAGTTGTGCCCATCGCTACTTTCATAGCAAACTGCCCTCAAAATTCTGCTTTCTGTGGCTCTTGGCACTTTTGGAGTCCAGAGCAAGCACTCCTGGCCTGGCCAGGCCCCCAGCTGGCATGGGAACAGTGAGCCCATCCCGGGGGATGAGGGAAGAAGGATGCTCTCTCTGTGGGTTCTGTGCAGGCCCTGGTTGTCCCTCCTGGTCTGTTTGAGATTGGACTCTGCAACAGCTAACTCTCAGCTCATGCCTGGCACTCGCAACCAGGGACAGCAAAACTTCACCCTGGGATGTTTTGCTGGCTTTTCACCACAGCCAGACGGATAAATAGCTGTCTCCGCGCCTGTCTCCCCGGAGAGAAGCTCTCACCACTCTGGCAGGTTGCGAGGTGCCAGAAAACGCAAAGCCCATTGTTGCTTTCACTTTTCTCCTCGGCTGCCTGTTCCCAGCCCACCCTGCAGCCACCGCAGTGCCCGTGGGGCACTCGGGGCTGGCACTCGGCAGCCGCAGCTTCGTGAGCAGGGGGCGAGGGCTGGGCTGGGTTGGGGATTTCCCGGCAGAGCTGTCGACTCGAGACGGGGAGAGTCTGTATTTACCAGTGATCTATTAAAGAGCAGCAGTATTTTTTAATGTGCCCCAGGGCTATCTAAGCTCAGATCCTACAAATGATGGTTTAATGCTCAGGGGACCATGCCTTGATTTTGTTTTTTCTCTCTCTTCTCCTTTACTCCTGTGATGTCTCCGGATGCATTAGCAGACCTGTGAGCGAGCCAGACCCACCGCCCTGCTCCCTGCCATCAATGCAGAGGAGCCTGGTGCTGTTTTTCAGTTGTGTGCCGTAGGAAAATAGGGATCAATAACCCAGCTCTCAGCCCTGGATCCAGGCATATGGGAGGAAACAGTCCCCATGGTTTTAAGCACTCTCCAGAGTCTAGATTCTCACAGTCTCTGATGCAGAGATGCCCGGCAGATTTGTCCCTGCCTCAGCTCACATCTGAGCTCACTGCAGAGCCTCTGCTGTGAGAATGTGCTCTCTCAGTCCAACAACTAGTGGGGATGGGCTGATTTTTCACCCCTTTTTAAGCAAAAGTCACATACCTCATATTTTTTTCTTCATGTCAATTGAACTCAGACTTAATTGCTATTCTCAGCAAACAGGTTGCTGCCCTCTCCTCTTGCCACTACCCCCATCTTCAGTGATGTGCTAAGGCTATAAATAATTGAAGGCAGGATCTCCTCTGTTGTGCCCTTTTTTTGTGATTTGTATTCAGGGCTGCTCAGGGTCTGTCTCAGCCCAAGAAGCTGCACAGGCCATGGCTGAGCAGCCGTCAGAGAGAGGGATGGTGTGAGGATTCTCCTGGGAGTGCAGGCGTGCATGGCAGACATCAGCAACCAGCCTTGACCGTATTCCTCTTGGAATAAAAGCCACAGGGCGCAAGCTCAGTACATACAAAAGTTTTATTTTGTTCTCAGGAGGTAGACTGCAGAGAACCATCCTTACACGACATCAGATATTTTACAGAATGTAATATATATAAAAAAAGAAATACATATATATTTAAAAATACCTTGCAGTTACATGATACAGCCAAGAGTACAGTTCATAGTGTATCTGCAAGTTCAACCTTCCTTAGGCCTTCTGCTCCTCTACAAGTTCTACAAATGGCTTTTTGGATGACAGCAAAATGGCAGAGTGGCTCGTCCACTGTTGGCTTCTTCCTTTCATGGCAAAACCAAAGGAGGAGGAGAAAGAGAGGCCTGAAGGAGGCTACAGGCATGCAGAGAGCACAGCAGGCAATTTTTGCATGTTGCTTACAGCTATAGGAGGGTGTCCTTGCTGAAGGAAGGTCAGCTCACCTGACCTAGTTCCTTGTTGGGACCTGTCTGCATGGGCCATGGAGGGAAGCTGGGGAGATATGAATACTTCTGATGTGTTAGGTAGGTTGAGTCAGTCTAGAATGACTTGGACACCTGCAATAGGCCACAAGAGCCATGAACAAACACTGAACACCATTGGTAACCTGTAAATCAGCTAAATCAGTGGCCTCAAAAGCAGTTAAAAGGTTCTTGCAAAAATGAATAAACTGTTATGCAGGACTAACCAGGCCCCTGAGAAAGAAGTGAAAGCCAAGGAAGGGTGTTTTATATGAAATGATTCTGCTGAAAATAAGTATTGCTTAGATACAGCCACTGTGAAGCTGTCTCATGTTGGAAAAGTTTCCTTGGGAGGTCTGCTGTGACTGGAAACTGCAGAGCTAATCTGGGGGTGGGACTGGAGAGGGCTTGAGATGATAGAGTATTGGAGAAATTTTTGTGGCTGGAGGTGAGGGTGATGCTGAGTCCAAACCCTGCTCTGTGTCCTCTGTGGGTCACTCATCCCACATGGTGGGATACAGGTGTCCCGTTTGGGTTGGTGCTGTCTTGGCAGCCATGGCTGAAGTTTAGGGCTAAATGTGGATGCATCCTCACATCCTTGGGGTCAGGTGGGCATCACCTGAGATGCCACCAGGAAAGGATGTTTATTTGCATATAAAAATAATGACAAACCTCCAGGACTCCCTCACTACTCCTTGCACAGAAAAGGTGTTCCCCAGCGTGGGGAACCTGTGAGGCCCAGGCCTGCCCACATGGGTTTCCTGCACTGTCCACAGGCTCTGAAGCTCTGTAGTTGCATCTTCTGATGGACAGATCTGGCCGGAGAGTCCTGGGGGTGGGGGCAATTCCCTGTGCCCGGCACAAAGCTTTGGTGTCAGGGAAACGCTGCCTCAATTGCTGTGCCTTTTTCCTGGCTTGGAGGGAAGCTCCCTGGAGTGTGGGTGAGGCTTGCAGATGGGCAGCACATGCGGAGGACACCAGCTGAGATCTTGTCCTTCGCCCCCTCCCTCCAGCTCCCTAGCAAGCATTTCCTAAGAACGCAAGCGAAGGGATGCGGGACCAAGCGAAACAAATGACCTGGCAAGGGCTTGGCGTGCGTGGAGTATCGTGGCTATTGCTTGCGAAAGACCCGAGTCTGGAGCACATTAGACAATAACAACAACAAGAAAGGGAGCCGCGGTGGCAGCAGGCTGCTTAGTCACTCATCTCTCCAGCTCTGGGTCCAGAAATGTCCACCTCTCTGAGGAGCCTGTTTTCTGCTCCACCCAGTCCACGTAGTTGGAGACCTTGGTGTACACACCGTACACCTGCTTGCTGCCGCACTCCTCCGGGCCACCCCATGACACCAGCCCTTGGGCCACCCACCTCCGTGTTCCTGGGTCCTGGATGACGAAGGCTCCCCCGCTGTCTCCTAAACAAGTGTCCTTCCCCCCCTCATAGTAGCCGGCACAGAACATGTTCTCGGTCACGCTGTAGTTGCCTGAGCGCGACTCGTAGCTGGTCTTGCACTCGGCGTGCAGCACCACGGGCAGTTTGACGTACTGCAGGATGTCGGACAGGGTCCTCATGCCCGAGCTGATGATCTCGTCCACCGTGATGTTGGGGTTGGAGATCCCCCAGCCAGCCACCAGCCCCAGCGTGTTGGGGTGAGGCCCCTCCAGCTCATGCTCAAACTGGGGCAGGCAGACAGGCATGACGTACTTCCCCATGGTCACCTTCTCCTTCAGCTTAACCAGGGCAATGTCATGGTTGTAGTTCTGGATGTCAAACTCCTCATGGAGGATGATCCTCTCCACTGTCCTGTTGACAGCTTCCATCTTGTTCCTCACATCATGAAGGGCCAGATAGACGGTGACGTGCTCCTTGGAGACGGGGATGACGGTCTTGTCCCGCCGCTGGGACCGGAGCACGTGGGCGGCCGTCAGCACCCAGGACTCTGAGAGCAGGGCCCCACTGCCAAACCATTTGTCGTTGGGCACCCGGGACATGTCTTCCACCACAATCAGGGCCTGCCATGGGAAGAAGCCAGGCTCCGCGTTCCGCCCGCCGATGATGCGCTTGATGATCCCAGGCAGAGGACGAGCTGGCCGGCCACACACTGGGGACAGAAGGGACAGGACAGTTACTTTCAGCTTATTTATCTAGGGAACAAATGAAAAGGGGTATCCCTGTAGATTATGACACGTAGCTGGTTATCTTCCAGCCAAACACTCTCTTTTGTCCTTCTTGGTTTTGTTTTTCTTTCAATTTTCAGTTTCTGGAGTGATTTGGCTAGATCTGCACCACTTCAGAAGCAGAAAGGCCAAATGAGTAATCCTATAGCCTCACTGTGTGACCTGTGAGCTCACCCAGCCCTTCCCAGACCCTTTAGGCACTTGCCTGGCTCCTGCTCAGTGTGCCAAGAGACCCAGGGGAATGATGGTGGGAGGACTGGAGCGGGCCGTCAGCCCAGTCTCACCCCTCACTCTGAGACCTGTCACGAGGTCTGTGTTCTCACAACCATGGCATTTGCCCTCCTGGAGCTGCTGTGGTTGGAGAAGGCTTGGCCATGGGATGTTGCCTAGCACTATGGGCTTTACTCCTGCATCTCATCACCCACAATTCTGGCAGCCAAACCAGAACCTCTCTGCTCAGCTCTTCAACAGACCCAGAATTAATGCTTGAAGAGCCCTGTTATGGTGCTTGGTTTCCTTCCGGGAGCTTTATCCAGGCATGGTGTTAGGAAGATGAGGGACTCAGGATGCTGAAGGTGGCTCTGAGAGGTTGGACAGGGTGGGGAGGGACAATCTTGTCCCTAGGGGACTAAAGCCTTGGGACATGGCTGTTGGTGGTGGGGCTGATTCTTGCCTGTGGCAGCACTGTGGAGGGGGACTCCTAGGTGGCTTGGGGATGGTGATGTCACTAGGAGGTTGTGGGAGCCTATTTGGGCTTGTCCTACATCTGGAAGAGTCCCGAATCACAGCAACTCAGGTGCTGGTCTCATCCCTCTGAGTCTGCAAAAAACCCCCAGAACCTCCATGGAAAGTGCTGGGACTCTGCCTCAATGCCAGCTGTGCTGTGAGGGGAGGATGCAAAGCCTCACAAACAGAGGGTCTGACCCCTTAGGGTGATGGGATCGGTGTGAGAATCAGTCTTGGAACCAGTACAGGAGCACAGGGAGCTGCTGATGTGGATTTGTTGAGGCTGGGGTCTGTCTCTAGGGAAAATGTGACTCTAGCAGGGAGGGCACATGGTGAAAGTGTCTCTGCATGTGCTCTGCACCCCTGTCTTTCCCAGTGCTGAAAGGAATAGAAAACATGCTCAGGAAAAGAATTCCTGCATCCCAGCCCAGCTGCTCTGCTGCACCGAAGCCGACGGCTGTCCCAGGGAGATGCTTCTAGAGGAAGTGCATCCAGCCAAATATTTATTCTATTAAATTATATATCAAAAATGCTGACCAGGCTGCAAACGCTCCCAGTAATGGCAGAGGCAGGCATGGAGTGGCCTGGAAGAGAGGTTCCTATTGATGGGGAGGTGCGTGAGACACAGGGGAAGATCTGAAGAGCAGCTGGCCAGCTGCTGCCTGCAGATGCCGATCTCAGGAGAGCGTCACCCTCTCTCTGGGATTTTCCATTTTCCTGAAGTCTCTCTGACTCCTGTCACTAATCACAAGGCCTGGAAATGGCCCATGAAAGCAGCTATGGCCCCAAAGCTGTCCCTGTATGCTCCCAGCTCAAATTAGTTCAGGCTGAAACATCAAGCAGAGATGCAGAGAGCAGCTGCCACAACAAGAGCAGCCACAGCCCTGGTCTTGGAGTTTTGTGGGATGCAGGGAATCTTAGGAGTCCTTCCTCTAGCCTCGCAGTGGCTCAGCATGGCTGGAGAGCAGATACCCTCCATGGGGCTGGGCCAGTGTCTGAACCCCAGGGTGGCTGCAGCTGCAGCTGCTGCACGGCAGCCGGATCCCTGCACCTCTCTGGAGAGCCATCCCTGCACATCCCGTCACAATCCACACCCAAAATGCCTCCAGGCCCCTGACGTGCCAGCCAGCCTGGCCCCATGCTTGGCTATGGCCAGAAACTGTCCAAGAGACTTTTGTTTAATCCTGAGCAGGCGCCTGGCCTGGAAACTTGCTGGCTGCAAACATTTCTGCCACTGCTCAAAGACTTGGGATGTTTCGTTCCCTGTAAAGCAGTTCGGTTTTTCTGCAAGGCTTGAAGAGGTGATAATTGCTACTGGATGTGTACACGCTGCCAACAGGAGCTGACAGCCAGGTAATGCTCTGCCCTTGGCTGAAGCCTTCTCCAGGGATGCTGGGGGCTGGACATGGCCAGTGGGCTGCTGCTCTCCTTGTGTGCTGGAGTGGGGAGCTTGGGGAGCGCTGACAGCTGGGATGGCTGTGACCCCCCGTGCCACCACTGCACCCTGACCGTCTGGGCCTGCTGGGATAGCAGGAAGCCTCTGTCCCCACCACCCTCCTGCCATGCATTGTGGCACTTGGGCATGTACAGCTGAGGCATGTGGCACTGTCACCAGGAGCACGTTTCCTGCATGGCAGCACCCCCTCCCTGCGGGAACCAGCCGCCCCAGCAGCAGTACCTGGTCGGCAGGACGGCAGCTTTGTCCCCAGCTCCTCGCTCCTCCACTGCCCCGATGCATCACATGTGTAGGTGGCTGGAAAAGAGCAAAGTGTTACCTGGGCTCTGGTCCTGGCATGAGGGATTGTCCTTTCTGGTGAGGAGACCTTGCCCAGCTGTCAGGGCCCTTTGAAGCCTTTTTCAGAGCAGGAAGTGACCTCCCTTTTAATGCCCTCTATGCTCCATTCCCAGGGGGCCATGGTAGCCCTGCCCCCATGCAGGGACGTGTCTCCATCCTCAGTTTCATTGCCTTGAGCTGTCTGGAGGGCTGTGCTATGGCCTCAGCCTCTGCTGGCAGCTGCCTCCACATAAAAATGCTGCCAATGCCCATTCTGCTAATTCATACGGGATGCCGGGACCATGTGCAGGGAGATATAAGCAAGGAGACAAGAATGTGAGGAATTCTTTTGGCTTTGCTTGCTGAGGGAGGAGAAGGAAGAAGGGCTGGGCGGTGTATGCACCCTTTCTACTGCCCAGAACTGGGTCTGAGGGGTACAGAGACCTGGGGTGCTTGATAAACCACCTTGTGGTTTTTCTGTGGTTGTGGACCAAGGGGGATGGCAAGAAAAACTCAGTCTGATATGATCCCACTGCTATCTGTTCAGCTTTGTCTACACTGAACATTTGGGATGAGGAGCCTTGCAGAGCCCTTTCTGAGGCTGCTGGACGTGGTGCTCTCTCCAGCAGCAGCTCCTTTCACAGAGACACAGAAAATTTTGCAGTCTGCGATGTCAGGGTAAGAAGGCAGAACGCAGAACACCCACACTGCTCTGCCGAGGCTGTGAAACACTCGGGCAAAGCATCTGGCAGGGCCAACTCCATCCTACCTCGTTGTGGAGCAGGATTTGTCCAGTCTGACAGTCCAGGCAGGGCAGACATAGGGTTTGGTATGAGTAGGCTACATCCACAGCCTGCTGTTTGCAGAACACCCTGGAGCTGCCATCCCAAGCTCCCCCCGCTTGCATCCCACGTGCCCACCCTCACTGTGCCGTGGGGACGTGGCCTGGCCCCACTGCTCACCGGTGCTGTTGGGGGCCATGTGGTAGTAGGGGTGCTGGCAGTGGTACTGGATGGCTGCTCTGTAGGTGGTCAGGTTGTTCCTGGTGGAGAAGGTGACAAAGCCATGCTCCAGCTCCGGCGGCGCTTTGCAGTCAGCAACTGAAACCCAACACAGAAGGGGGATTGAACCCTGTGCTGTATCTTGGGGTGTTCAGCCAGCCAGCAGGCAGGCAGTGCTGGGCTTTGGGATGGGATGGGGGTCTTGTGGGGCAGACCAGGGGCCTGTATCATGCTGTATCCCTTTTCTCTACGGCACTGCAGGAGGCACATCCTGACATGGCCTCAGGTGGCAGCAGAAGGCTCTGTCCTGGCAGGGCAGCCTGGCTCTGTCAAACCCTCCCATGGCCACCCTGCACAGACAGAGCACATGAGTGGCACCGTGGAACTCCGGCAGGATGTCCCACCCACAGGCTGTGTGACCAACACCACTCACGCTGGTGGAGACCCCAGTGCTGGGAGCCCCTCCATGTAGTGCAAGACCTCTGCTATACCAGTGAGAGGGGAAGAAGCCTGCTCTGTCAGGTGAGGTCTGTTTTGAGGTGGTCCCAGAGTGTGTCTTTGCATCGTAGAAGTGGGCAGGGAGAGGCAGGCAGTGATTCACCAGCTGTGCATCAGGGGCGCTCCTCTGTGCACAAGGCTTTGCTGAGAGCACAGCTCTGTCCTTCCTGCTCTGGTCTTGCTCACCAAACAGTGCTGATGAGCATTTACAGATCAGGTGGAACAACTCTTGTTCCTGGCTGTCCTATGACAGCAGGAGATGAAGGACATCAAGAGTGTGGCTTGGCTGGTCTGCAGGCAGGGATGAGGCCAGTGCACGTGGCTGAGACCAAACCTGCTCCATCCCCCAAGACATCAGCAGGGTTGGCTCTGCTTCACCCATCCCTAGTGTTGACTCAGGGTCTGATGGAGGGAGAAGAATTTTGGGGCGCCATTGCCCTTCCCCATGGCCTGTCCGTGGTCCCCTTTCTCCCCATGATCCCTCAGAGTGTTCTGCCCAGCCTCTCCCCCCAGTTTGTGCCTGGTATTGGGTTTGTGCCAAACACACCAGGGAGGACCCCAGGCTGTGAGAGGGTTCATCTGCCAAATCCGGGGTTCATCTGCCAAATCCAGGAGTCACCCCTTGGAGCTGAGCCTCCCAGCCGGGTGGGCATAGCACATTCAGGTGATGCTGTGCAGCCTCCCCCTACCCCATCCTGGAGGACCTGCCCCAGTGGAGGGCAGGAACCAGGGTCTGAACCTGCCAAGAAATGCAGTGCTGTGGAGCTGGGTTCTGGTATGTTTAGGATGAGGGGTTGAGTAGGGAAATGGTGCCTTTGCAGAAAGCAGGTCCTGTGGATCAGGGATGATGTGAGATCTGTTGGTTTCCATGTGCTCCAGGATGCAAAGGGGACAAGGACAGCAGTGCTATCTGATCCAGGCTAACAAAGAGAGAACTCGCTAGATGTAGTAGCTGGAACCAGGGATATGTATCACTGCTCAGGATTGCCTAATTGCTTGGGTGAAAAAAGCCTGGTTTGTGGCAAAATACTGCAGCTCACCATCCACCAGGGTCCCCTCCACTTTCTGTAGAGACAGCAAGTGATGGGATGAGTGTGTGGGTGCAGGCAGGCTGGGTGGAGACTCTGGGTACCTGTTTCCTTGCAGGAAAGAGGAAATGGATGTCCTGGCTTGCACCTCTCCTCTGGGGTTGTTTATGGCTGCAGGGCAGCATTCACTGTCCCTCACAGCCCATCTCCCCCCTGTTTGTCCCTCAAACCTGGGCAGGCCTGATTCCTGGAGAATGGGTTCTTGTAGAGAGGTGTTGCTGCACCAGTGTCCCAGGTCCTGCTGAAAGCATGAGGGCAGGGCATTTGTTCTGTGAGCCTTTCTAGAGTTTTCCCTCAGGAAAGGGGCCATTTAGCATCTCTGTCTTTTTAGGACCAGAAGTGGACCGACCTCCCCAGCACACACCTCCTCCTCCTCCTCCTCCTCCTCCTCTTCCTCTCCCAGCCTCTGGTCCACATCCCAGCATCCTCCTACTGAAGCTTCCAGCATCCTTCTAGTGAAGCTTCCAGTGCCCCAGGGAGTACAGTGTGTGCCCATGGTTCCTGGGGATGTGAGTGGGGCCAGACACCAGGCTCTGACCTCCTTCAGCTGCAGTGAGCCTGAGGCCAGTCCATCCTCACCTCTGCCAGGCCAGCCGTGGGGAGCAAAGGGGAAGCGGAGGAACATCCATCCCCCTGTGTCGGTGCCAGGGCTCGGTGCCTGCAGGAAAGGGCTGGTGATGCCAACCCATCCTCCAGGCCTCCTTGTCTGGAGGGTCTGAAAGGCACCAGGACTCTTGGAGAGAGGAGAGGAAGGAGTGTTTCTTATTTGTGATGCTGGGCCAGTGAGGAAGGACAGTGGGACACTGAATCCAACCCGTCAACCAACCAACCGGGCGGCCGTGCCGCAGTCCTTGCACGGCTGCCTTGGAGGGGGAGCCGAGGCGGCCCAGGAGTCCGAGTGGAGAGGGAGGGATGCAGAACCCAGGAGCCAGCAGCAGCACTTGGTCCCCAGGCAGCGGTGCTGGGGCCAGGCGGGCCCCCTTCCCGTGGGGCAGCGTGTCAGTGGGAAAGGGGGGCTGGACGCCAATCTCCTTCACCCTTCTCGAGACGGAGTTAAGAAAGCACCAGGTGTGGGGGTTAAGAGTGCCATGCCGGTTAGACAAGCCACAGAGATGGATTTGGCAGCCAGGCCAGTGGAAAGGGAACCTGCCCTGGGTACTGGACAGATCAGAGGGGCATCGAGGCAGGCTGCCCGTCGGGGCGGCACGGCCGGCGCCAGCCTCACGCGGCCACTTGCTCCGAGCCGGCTCTTCCCTCTGTCTGGTTGTCGGCTCTATCTGCAGCTGCACCGAAAGCAGAGGGGAAGGAGGAGAGCAGAGAGAGAAAGCCCAATTAGTAGATGAGCAGAGAGAGACATGCAGGAAACCCAGCCCCCAAAACACCAGAAATCGTTAATGAGCTCCCCGTGAGCCGTGCCAGGGTGCTGTGGATGCCAGCGGAGCCATGGCCCTGCTGGGGACCCCCTCGCTCTGCTCGGCCAGGACAGCCTGGGGGCAGTGGCTGGGAGAAGCTGTCACAGGTTTCTGTTTAGCCTCTCCGGGCTATGGAACTGGATTTTATCCACTTTGCTGAGAAGTTTTCTATTTTCTGCGTTGTTTGTGCCCTGCCTCTCACAGACATCCCAGGGAGGTGGGAGTCTTTGCAGTCTGGAGGCCTAAATTGCCCATTTAGGGGCTTCTTGGCTTTCCAAAAAGGTCTTAGAAATTTAGTGTAGTGAGTCATGTTACACAAGAAGGGATCAGTTCCAGCCCAGCTGGAACAATGCAGGTAATCATTTCAATTTTCTCAAAAAAATAATACTTTTTGGTGTTAAAAATATTTACCTAGATTTTGATCTATTTTTTAGACAATGCAATTTTTTTTTCTGATCACTGTTCAAGCTGGATAAAATCAATGGGAAACTGTGGTAGTGAGAGTGTAGGAGTGGGAAGTTCCTCAGTAGGGTAAAGGCATCACTGACCCCACAGTTTTTAAGGAGCCTTTTCAGATATTAATCTATTTAGCAAGTCTGAGAGCCTCCCAGTTTCCATTTGGCTTGAGAAAGCATGAATTAAAACTCCAAAAATACTCTTTCTTCTAAGATCAGATGCACAATATTATTAAAAGTAAAAGAGTCTGCCCAGATGAGGAAAGCCTGGATCCCAACACTTCTGAAAGCATCCCCTCCTGCCTCTCCTGGAAGGACTTGGGACAATCTCTGACCATGTTTGCTGGTTTTCTCCTCTCTGGGCCAGCCTTACAGCACTGAGCAGCAGTGAGAGCCTCCCTGAGTGCTGAGAGGTTTGGGGGAAAGGGAAAAGGTGTGATCAGGTACATCTACCAAGCCTGAGCTGAGAGAAGAGCTGGGTTAGATGAAAGAAGAGATAATTCAAATTATCACCTGTCCTTTCAAATGACATTTCTTCTTCCCTTTTCTCCCATTTTAATGTTTGTAAATATTTGGACATTTTTCTCTCCCCTCTCACTTATCTGAGCAGTGCCCAGTTTAGGCTAGTACCTGGAACCTCTCTAATCCCCTGCATCTTAATAGCCTCCACTGGGAAGGAAATTTGGACCAGAAACTAGATTATCCCACATTGTCCCAGGTTTATCTGACAGACGCAGTTCTCAAGAGCCAGGCTTGCTCTTTCTTTGACAGGGAGACAGCAAAGTGGCTCACAAATCAAGTTATATGAGTAATCTAAATAAAAGCACCAATCTCCTGCTTGTGGCATTTGGCCTGAGCCCCGTTATGTTATCCAAGAACAAGCCAAGAGAGCTTTGCAGGGTTACGTAGCCTCTCTGGCTGGGTTTGTGTCTCTGAGTAAGGAACTCCACTCTGGCAGGGCAGCTCCTGTTAGCATGAAATGATTTTAGCAGGAAAAGGACATTGGCAGGGTAGGGAAGGGTGTCCTTACTTTTGCAGACAGGGATCTTGTTACTCCATGTGCCATCCTTCAGACACTCGATCTGGAAGGAGTCACTTTCCACGTTATCCTGTGCAGAAGATACCAACAAAAAAAAAAACCCTATCAATGTTCAAGGCAAAGAAATAAATCTCTCAATAAAAAGGGAATTTCTTGGTGATTTAGTCAAGTTATATCCAGCCTCCCCTGGAACAGGACTTTTTTAGCTAAAAATTACAATAAAATCATAATGAAAAACTTGAGGAGTTTTCTTGTTGCTAGCAACTCGGTGGCATGCTGAAAGCCAGAGAACGGGAGTAATTTATTCCTGTTGCAAATGATGAGATGGGTAAGGAGGCAGCTCTGCTTGAAGGATGGGACTGGGAGGAGATCAGAGAAATACCCAAGTCTGTTTCGGAAGTCAAAGTGGGCTACCGCCTTGGAGGGAAGACAGCCACCCCGTGAGTCAGCCACGCTCCCTGTGGTTCTCAGCTGCTTCCCAGAGAGAGCCTGCCAAAATCCCGCCCCCCTTGACTCACTGAAGCTGTCCCCAAGTCCCTGAGGACCTCCCAGTCAGTGGAGGCTGGCCTCTGCAAGGCTGCTGAGACAATGCCCACTGAGGTGGGGGGCAGGCAGAGCCCTGGCAGCTCCCTCAGGGCTTTTGCTGACTTTTTCTCTGGCAGAGGTGCCAGGCCTGCCATTCCATGGCATTGCTGGCTCCAGAAGGATGCTGAGAGGGTGGCTCAGGAAAGTGCCATCTCCTCTTTTCCTCTGCGTCTTTGGAAAGGAGAGGTGTTGGCTCTCAGAGGCTTGTTTTCCTTGCCCCTGGGAAGGGGGTGAGGATGGTGTGTGATTGTGTTCACTCTCCCAGAGATGCAATGGCTTTCAGAGGAAGTATCCTTTTCTTCCTACCCATATTCTCAGCTCCATGTCATCAGTCCATACCTTCAGCACTTTGTATCCAGTGTTGCAGCTGATGACAACCTGGTCTTTAAAGGTGTACTTGGCTTGAGAAGGCTCAACTTTCCCATTGATCGGTGGTTGCACCAGTGGGCACGGGTTTCCTTTGAATGAAAAGTAAATGAATCTAAACAGAGGAATAAATGGAGCAAATGCAAAGTCCCAGCTCTTCCACCCAGCCCATATAGCAGAACCTGAGCATCTCTGCCCTGCTTTTACTCTTAGTCTACACTGGCATGGCTCAGCCAGGCTCTTCTAGAAGGCATGGAGGCTCCAGGTCTTTCCTTCAGTCTGTAATTCTCTGGCTTTGAGCATTACAAATCTGGGAGTTAATAACAGTAGCTTGTGCAATAATCCTGCCCAAAATTGCTCTGCTTTGCAATGTGGTCTTGTTTCAGAGCCCAGTTGTTGTAGGGAAAAAAGCACCCTTTGGAGGGAGGGCTCTGTGTTATTTTATGTCTCTCCTCTTGTGATTTCTGGAACAGATCCTTTCTGGAGACAGGATCATGGACCACCAAACTCATGGTGTCCACCTGCAGGCTTTATAAAGCCCTTCCCGTTCCCAAGCCCAGCAAACAGAACAGGAATTACCAATTGCTGTGTATGACAGCTTCCAGCCCCTGTTCTCTCCAGAGTTGTCACTGTGGAAGCGGATCTGCACACTGTTGGTTTGGGTTTCGATGCGTCCTGGGGACTTTTCTCCACAGAAAGGTCCAAACTCCTTTTGGCCTGCTTTGATCTGCCGAGGCAAAGATGAGTGGGTGGTTTGAGGGGGCTCTTTGGTCCCTGAGGCCAAAGAATGAGGCTGCAGTGGGCTCAGTGGGGTTTTAGCACAATGTGTTGGGGCGATGTGAACAGAAAGTGGGTCGCTGTTGGCTAAAAGGGTCACAAACAGATGTGGTAAGAGACATGGAGTCAATAGAGCACAGGGCTCCTGCTGATTCCATCACCCCTGTTTAGACTGGGGTGATTTTGATCCCATCACCAGGGCACTGGGGACACAAAAGGTGAGTGAGAGAGGAGGAGTGTGCAGAGCCTAGCTCACCTTGATGTGGTCATATGGACAGGTCACCTCAGGGTGGTCTTCCACATCAAAGCTGTCCTCAAAGTTTAGGGTGATGAAGAAACCTTCCTCCAGCTCGATCCGGTACAGGCAGTCCGAGCTCTTGGGGTAGGGGCTGGGGAAGTCGGCGCTGGTGATCACCCCGCTCCTCTGGGTGTAGAGGTTGTCACTGCACTCCACTGAAACACAGCCATGGCTCTGTCAGGGCCCTGACAGTCATGTCCTAGCCCTGACCATATTCAGGAATCCTCTCAGTGGAGTGGGGTTCCTCAGGTGGATCCATGGAAATGTGTGTCCATGCAAGGAGAATCTCACACAGCCAACTTCCAAATATGCCCATGGCACAGAAGCCCTGGGCTTAGGGCTAGTCCCAGCTAATCTACGTGATGCAGATTCAGAGCAGGGACTAAATTTCTCTGACTTGAGGAGGTCTATAGAGCTTAGCTGAGGAGCACAGCCCCTGGGAGAAGGAGTCCCAGACTACTGGTTTGTAGGGGAAGAGGCACCTCATCCCTCCTGGGAGCAAAAGGGCCGTTTTGCCTGTGTTTGGTAAGTGTGATGTCTACTCAGGGACCCTCTGTGTACCCATCCCTGTGCCTGGGCTGTGCCTGTGGTACCTTTGCAGGTCCTGTTGTCGGAGTGGAGGATGTAGCCGAACCTGCAGGAGCAGTAGTACCCGCCGATGTAGTTGTGGCAGTAGTGGTCACAAGCCAGCTCCTCATCACTCTTCTCCAAGCACTCATCCACATCTAGAATGGAATTAACAAGGAAGGGAGGTCACCCTGCAGCTCTCCACACGTCACTCCTCGTGGGGACATTCGCCACAACACTGAGAAATCTGTTATCCCATGTGGTGGGTCACATGAGCACCCAGGGAGTCCCACATGGCCCAAGGGCTGCACACAAGTTCATCTCTTGCCAGGGAACCCAAGGCTGACCTGGGTTGTGGTCCCTGCACATCTGGTTCCCTATCCTAACAAGCTGGCCCTGCAGGCTCAGATGCTGCTTACCCACGGCAGTGTAATGGGCATCGAAGCCAGTGAAGCGTTCCTCGTTGGAGAAGTCAGACCTGAAGGTGAGCCCCATGTAGGGCCCTGGGGACAGGATCACTTGCTGTCCTGGAGCCTGCTCTGTGTCCGTTGTCTCCCTGCCACAGAAGGTTGCCAGCTCCTGGTCCTCAGTTTCAATCTGTTAGCAGAAAGAAGGGGTGAGCCCAGAGAACCTGCTGTGTGTTCTCTGGGGAGGTCAGGCTGGGACTGGAATCACCCTCTGTACCCAGGAGCTCACGCCTCTGCCTGCCCCTGCCGGGACTCACCAATGTCTCCTTGGGGCGCAGGGAGTCAGGTCTGCCTGCTCTGCCTGGAGGCACCTCTGAAGCAGATGCCGAGAGCAGGCAGCATCCAGGATGTAGGGAAGAGCTGGGGGGTGTAAGGGGAGGATACAGGGTGGGAGCCCATTTGGGAGGTGGGTAAGGACATGGGGAGGCAGTGCGGAAGAAGGGATGTGAAAATCAGCCCTGGGCTGTGTCATTCCCAGCTGGTACCGGAGATGCTTCCACTCACCTCTTCCCATGGCTCAAACACTGATCCAGACAGCAGCATCTGCATGAGGAGCCTAGAGGAGTCCCTGCCTCTTGGTTTTGCATCAGCTCAAAGCAGCAGCTGCAATTTGTTTCTGTCCCCTGGGCTGCCTTTGGACAAGCTTGGTCCTGTCCCTGCCACCCAGGCTCTCTGTCTGGCTCCAGACCTGTGGTTCCAGGCACTGCTGGCTCTCTGACCACGCACCCAGAGGGCTGAGGATGGGGAGTGATGTGCCAGGGGGCCCTGTTGTTGTATCGGCATGCTCAGGATTCTCTATGTACATCCCTTTAAAACACAGCCTTATCTGTGCCTTAAAGTACTGTAGTCCCTGCAGAAAAACCTTCCATTTTCCCTAGAAACCCCCTCCTTTCCTTTTTCCTTGCCGTTTTCTCCAGCATTGATCCACCTCCTTCTCCTACACATCCCATCCTCAACCCGTCTCAACCACGACCTCTCCCAGGCAGTTCCCAGCACCCTGCTTGCTTTGCCCCAGGGGATTTGAATATGAATAAGCCTCGCAGAGGAATGTGATGAACACCACCAGCCAGCCCGCCACCGCTCATGCCGAGCCACTGCTATTGAGGCTGTGATGAAGTCTGCAGCCCCCCAGCACATGCCTGGGGAAAACAGTCATCTGCTCGGGGGCCCGTGGGGTCCTGGAGGTGTTGGAATGCTGTCCCCGGCTTGCTTGGCCTCAGCAAGGTGAGACCCTTCTCCGACTCCATCCCTGTTGCCCAGAGACCCTCAGGATGTGCCTGCTGGGGAGGGTCTGGGGGCTGAAAGGGAAATTTCCCAGAGCTGAACAAACAGGCGGAAACTCGTTCACACCAGGGAAGGCCAACATGGAAATGGCAACTCAGCATGCCTTGACATTGCCTCCAGATATTTTCCATCCTCTCATACAAGCTGGAGCTGGCCAGAAAAGAGAGACACTTTCCAATGATAAATTTTGGGAATTTCAAGAAAAAACACGCACCCTGCTTTGGGGACAAAAACCCAATTGAATTTTTTTATTTTTTGTAACAGCATTCTGGGGCAAAACAAGAAAACAAGTAATTTGGGCTCCATCTGGTTTCAATCCCTTTGAAATATACTGTGGTGCTTTAGAATTGCTTTTAAATCTGAAAGATTGTTTTGAAATGAAATAGTGTTTCAGACTGAAAACCAGGAGTGCCATCCCCAAAAGTGAAGGAAAAAGGCCTTTCAGCCCTGACGCACAGACTTGGCAGCGCCAGGACGCGGGACACAGCCTCTTCCACAGAAAATGCTTTTTCTTAAGGAAATCTGTGGGAAGGAGGAACTTCCAGCCAGCTGCTCTGTGTGGGGCTGGTGGCTGTCACCTCTGCCAGGACTCAAGAGCCACTGTGGGAGCTCCCATCCCTCTCCTTCAGCCCCAGAGGGTGCAGGACCTGCAGCACAGCATTCCTGAAGTGCTGGAAAATCTTCCCAGTGCCCTGTGTCTCGTCTCGAGGATGCTCCAGCCATGGGGCCAGCCCCAACACTGCCCCCAGCATCTCTGGATACAGCCCTGGAGCGGCAGGATGGGGCCCGGGAGAGCTGTGCTCTCCTCACTGGAGGTATCACAGCCCCTTATCTGAGATGGGTCCCATGCCCCGAGCCACAGGGAGCAGAGGCAGCCCTTCAGCAGTAAACTAAACAGAGAGGTCATCATCCCTGGTTAATATTTGCTGCTTCTGCTGGGGACTGTATACTTTTTTGTAGATCATTTACATCCAGCGAGCAGGCTGGTAATTAAATCCTGGTTGTTTGTTTGGAGTTTCTCCCTCTCGGGTCACGATGTCGACGTTTTCACTAGAGAAGATGTGTCCCTGAGGGAAATATCAATTGCCACAGAGAAATTCCCTATAAAAATACGCTGAAAGAATCCTCCTTTGAAAAATAAAATATAGCGACACCCTTGTGCCTTAAATTTACCCTTGCCAATGCCCCCTGCTGTCTTCCCTGTTTCTTCCCGCATCCTCAGTCCCTTGTTAAAACTTCTGCCCTTCTGGATGGAGGCAGATTGCAGTCCCTCCCTGGCTGTTACCCTGTCCCTCTGCATTTTGGCTGGTGCTGTGGCTAAGGGGTGTCCCGAGCTGTGGGGCCCCTCTCTGCCCCACACTGATTTCCCCCCTTGGGGGCAGGAGCTGGGGTGCCCTGGCTGGCAGGAAAAAAAGGCTACCTTAGGGCGTGGGCTGCTGGGCATGCCGGGGAGCACTGATGCTCCGGAGGTGCCTCCTGCAGCCAGGGGGTTAACGAAATGCCAGAAACACCGAGGGGGATTTGGCCCGGCAGTTCGGTGTCTGCTGCCGGAGAGGAGCAGGCAGTCGGCAACACGGAAACACAGCCGCCACCCGCCCCCCCTCTCCAGCCCTCCAGGAATGCGCTAATTGGACTGATGAAGGCCAAACATACCACTTGTAATATATATAAGTGGCTCATTAGGCAGAGAAATCGCAGTGCTGGGCTGAAGACACTGGGAACATGACATGGGGAGGAGACGCTCAGAGCTAGGGCAGGGCATGAAGCGGCCCCCGCCGAGCGGCCCCGCAGTGTGGCAAGAAGGCAACACCCAGAGCAACGGGGCTTTTTTTTCACGATGCTGCTGCTACTGACTGTTGGGAATGAAGCAGGGACAGCCCCTGCAAAAGCCTCCATCTAAGTCTCCTGGAGATCCTCTCCTCAAGATACATCAAGGGTCCTTTCATATGCAAACATGAAATTGCCCTGAATTTCCACGGGAACACACGTGGCAGCCCTGCCATGGGGGACGAAAGGAGGATGGCTGGTTTCCTGTGCCGTGGATTTGGCTTGGTGTCCAGAGACTGTGCCCTCCTGCGTGGCAGCTGCACTCATATTTCCCATTTCTGAGCAAGCCTTGTTCCCTGGAGGGCTGGGGGTGAAAAGAGACCCAGGCAGGATGCTGGAGTCCTGCAAGAGCTGCTGACTTGCTCCCATGCCTGGTCCTCCTCCTTCCCCTGCACTGGGGGTAACGGGTCCCCAGTGGCACAGGGGAATGGCCAGTGCCACCAGACTCCTCTGCACAGAGCTATCAGGATGGGAAAGACAAGCAGCAAAGCCCTGGGCTCTCCCTTCCTCCCAGCTGCCTCCTGGGGTTCAGTACTCCTTTTGGGACCCCACAGCCCCAGGGAATGAATGACCCCCTGGCTGGGGCTGGCTGATAGGACCAAAAGAAGATGATCTCCTCCTGAACCCCAGTTCATGCCAAACCTTGGTTTGTGCTTTTTCTCCCTCGTTTTAGCAGAGGAAGGTGTACATGGGTCCTATGCACCCTTCTTGCAGCCCCAGGCTGGGCATGCGCTGCCCTGAGTGAAAAACCAAGCTTGTTCCCTGGTCCTGCATGTCCCCCACCAGTGCCTGATCAATTATTGATGGGGTGTCACCCCATCTTCATTCCAGTCAAGGAGCTGGCTGTAGCTGGCTGCCAAGCTCTTGGGGGCTGCTTTCATTCCAGGGCTTGACTGAGCGATGTGCAAAACCTCATGAACAGGTCCCCAGGCTCGGATCTCTCTAATAAGCTTGGGGATTTACTCATGAAGGCCCCCCAGAAGCCAGGATTTAATTGCCCATCTCCCTGCCTCTGCCACAATGCTCCTCAGTGACACTATTCAAGCCACTTAACCTGATTTCCTGATCAGGGCTGTGGCTTCTTGGGGTGTCCTGGGCCAGTGCTGGAGACTTAAGTGCCAAAGAGTTCATTGCTGGGTGACCCCAGAAAGGGGGTCAAACCACAGTGAGACCCTCTGCAAATGAGGAACACCCAAATCAGTTCCCTGTGGGAGGTGATGAGCTGGACAGAGCCTGCTGAGCAGCATGGGAGAGGACAGGAGCTGGAAGCCCAAGGTAGATGGCTGCTCCATCCCTATCCCCATGCACCTGGCAGGTGGCTGAGAGCAGCCATCCAAAACCTGAAGAGAGGCTGTATCCAATGTGCTGAGGCCCAGAGTTTGGCTTCCCAGCATGACTGGTGTTCTCTACCTGCATGAGGGGCTTCTCCAGATGGGTATTTTGGGAATGGCTGTTCCTCCCGTTCCTCCTGGCTCACTTCCTTGCTGAAGTGCCACTCCCCCTCCCTGCCATCCCCATTTGCACAAACAAGCCTCCCATCTTGTGAGCATTTCTTTAGGAGCCACGTTCTTTTTATATGTATACACACGCGCACGCGTGCATGTGCATATATATAAATAAACAGCTATTGTTTTAATTAGCCATTGTTTCAGAGCTCTGGAAACTGTTCCCTTCTGCAGACCACCCCGAAGGCAGAGGTGTGTGCTGGTTTACAGCTCGGATCACCCTGAGCTTGCCACTTGGGATGAGATTCTACATCGCCTAAAAGCTCAGGTGTGTGGGCAGCCAAGGAGTGAAGGAAGCACAGGCCAGGGCACAGGGGCTTTTTACCTGTCCTGAGTTGAGTCCCCACCTGCTCAGCCCCTTTTTAGCCTCCTTCTTATAGCAGTCAAGACGATGAAGACCCTGAACTTGCAAGAGGCACCCTCTCACACACAGAGGCTCATAATCGTATATTTAACCTGTGCAACTCTCTGGCATGTGGTGCTGCAGAGATTAAAGTTACCCATGAGCTCAGGAAGCAATGGTACAAGTTCATAGACAGGGAATCCGTTAAGCACTGTGGAACACAGAGATCTGCCTGTGTTTCTGAGCTTCCTCATGGGACCAGCAGAATATTACAGAGAAGCACCTGTATGTGCCAGGTCTATAGTTATATTCTATAGCCATACACTCTGGCCTCTGTCAGAGAATGGGCTGATGCTGTTTTTACACCTTACACTGGTACAGACAGAGCTGGACATGCAAACCCAAGGAGGAAACCAGCCACAGAGTCATTCACTGCTCTCCTTAATGTTTTCTAAGCCAGTGGTTTAGTAGCATGGAGATTGTACCCTTACCCAGCAGAGTAACCTCTGGATCTCCTGTAATCCATCCATTTTCATCACTTTTCAAATGTAATTCTGTGGTGAAGGCTCTGCAAGCTGAGTTACAGCCCCGAGCAAATTTATACAGCTGAGATCTAAATCCTTGTGAAAAATACCGCCTTCTTATGGAAATCCAGCGGCAGAGAGAGCTGTGGTGCCAAGTTGGCACCATGGCCAAATAACAGGGAGCCTTATGAAAAAGGAAAAAAGAGCAGGGGGTGAAGGGTGGGAGGAGGGGTAAAGCTTGGAATGGGTAAAGTGTCCAAGAAATCTGTTCCTTGAGCTTATTGGGGTTTTAAAGCAATATATCTCTATATATGTCCCTGGCCCTTGTGCTTGGAGAAGATCCAGGAGAAGCAGAAAGAACTAATCAAACCTCAATGAGAGCTGTTAGTAGCAGAGTGAATGCCAGCACAAAGGGGAAATTAAAGCAGGGAGAAACAGATCCCGGAGGAAAAAACACATAAATGTTTGCTTTGTTTTCTTAGGGCAAGAATAAAACAATAATTTCAATTATCTGGCAGCTAGCACCAGGGCCAGGTTCTGTGGTTGCAGACCTGGGAGCAAGCTCCACCTGCCTCTGCGTGGAGGGGGAGGGTGGAGCTTGTGCTGGGTGGTAGTGTAAGGTATGTTCAGCCAGGCAACCCTAGAAAGCATCTGCTTGCCGCTGCTGGTGTGCCAGAAGTACCATACTTGACCGTTTTCAAAGATGTGGAGAGCACTCCTTGTCCTGGATGTGAAGGAGAGCCCTGCTTGGAGAAATCTGTGGTGCAAAGGCAAGGTTGCTCTGTGGCACTGCAGTGTGTGGCCACCACAGTTTTGGGTGGGTTACTGCCCAGCAGTGAAGCAGTGAAATATTTGGAGGTTTTGGCCATGACAGCTCCCTGGAAACCTCCATAACAGCCCCAAGCTCAGGTCTAACCTTTCCCTTTTGCTTCCCGTGGGGCTGGGCAGGGTGTCCCAAGAGCCCGCAAGGCATGGCCAGGGGTCCAGGCTGGCTACAAGAGGCACCCACAGCAAAGTGTGTCCATCTCAGGGCTCCTCCTTGCTGGCATCAGAGTGGCACAGGCTGGTGTTTAGCCACAGGTGTTTTATCAGCCCATAGGTGTGAAAATCCCATTGGGTGCAGTAAGAATTAGGTTCCCAAATACTTTCAGAAATCTGTTCCTCTGCGTGTAAGCTCTGACTCTGGTGTCCCACTCACTGTCAGTCCAGTGGATGCTGCCAGCTTACCTGTGTTCTCCCCGTGGTCCACTGGACTGACAACTTCTGAGCCAAATAAAATGGGGAAAACTGTCTTGTTCCCAGCTTTTCCAGCACTACTCTTTCTCAGCTGGCCAAGCAGCTCTGCCATCTACCCCACCATGTGCCCTGAGATCTCACAGCTCACCTTCACATAGTCGTATTCACAGAGGTAGGATGACTCCAAGTCAAAATGCATGAAGTACAGCTTGATTTTAAATCCGTCAGGCACAGAGATGTTCCACGTCATTTCCGAGTCACTGGGATAGGAGTCGGGGAAGTTGGGAGACTGGATCTCCCCAAACATGTCTGTCAGCTCCACGGCATCTGCCACGCAGAGCAGCAAGGCACAGAGGGGCCAGCCCAGAGGGTACCTGGAACACACATGAGGAGGTGGAATGAAAATCTGGCAGTGACAACACCCGTTGAAGGCTCATCTCTTTTCCCAAGTGGATCCTGCAAGAGGAGGTGCAGCACCATGGCACCATGAGCAACCCCTGGGAGGTGGAGGTGGGAGCTGCATGTGGCTCCCGTGAGGGGAAAGCCCCTTTGAAATGCAGGTGCCACAGGTGCCACATGTGATGCAAAGGCACCTCCACAGCTCCCAGCCAGCTTGAAGTGCCATCAGGACCTTGGTGTTTCCCATGCTTCTAGGAGCAGCAGCCACTGACAACACATCCGTTAACTAATGGAGCTCTGGTGGGCAAATCCTCATTTAGCGGAAGAATAAGCATAAGGATGCTTAATAAAATAATGATGCTTTCTAAATCGGTTTATTGAAAGCATCATGGCAGTAACTGCTAAGTATCATTATTATTATTATTGTTGTTGTTGTTATTATTATTATTATTACTGCTTAGCCTCATCCTGCCAAATTGGGATCATTAGCTCTCAATAAACAGCACACATCTTTGCAGCTGGGCAAGCACGGAACCAGGCCTCAGCAGTGCAACCCAGCATGTTACACTCTGCCTTCTTTCTTTTTCTCTTTTCCTTCTCTTCTCCTCCTCTTTTCTTTTCTTTTCTTTTCTTTTCTTTTCTTTTCTTTTCTTTTCTTTTCTTTTCTTTTCTTTTCTTTTCTTTTC
>VZTE01003571.1:3076337-3185446 GCA_013397775.1 Eulacestoma nigropectus
TCTCTTCCCCTCTCTTCTCCTCTCTTCTCTCCTCTCCTCTCCTCTCCTCTCCTCTCCTTCCTTTCGTTTTCACCCAAAATGGAGAAGCACGCAGAGGCTGAGATCCACAGAGGGGTTTTGTCATCAAACCCATCTTTTAAAAGATCTCTGCCTGAAGAGTTTGTCCCAGCTTGTTACCAACTTGTTTATCCCAGAGGAGGGCAGAGAGAACAGGTAAATCTGTGGTGGTCCAGCTGACTTCACACCAGCCTCAAGCTTCATTTGACATGAAAGGGAACATAGACTGAGTATCTCTGTGCAAGGAGAGAACACCACCCATGCTGGAGGTGTGAACACAAAAGCCTGTGCTATTGCATGGGACCCAGAAAGAGGAGCAGAGCTCAGGCTCTTTACACATAGTGGAGCATACAAAGGACAAGAAACATGCAGGAAATAAGAGCCATTAGAAATGAAAATTTCTATAATAGGCACTAAGGCCTGGCAAAGGCTTGTAGGTGTGTACAACAGACATTGGAACTACTCACATGTACACCTGGTTTCAAAATCAGGGCTTGATTTAGGTATGCTGGTGAGGAAATTGAAGCTGCATTAGTGAATTATTTTTAACCTGTCTGTGTTCTTTCAAAACCAGGGCAGTAAATTTCTGGGGTTCATTTGTGTAGTGCCATCACTTTTCTCAGCTCTTCGTTACAAAGAAAAGTAAATGGGAGCTGAGACATTTGGATTGATTTTTCTTTCAAGCAGAATGAGGTTGAACATGCCCTTTTCTGACAGCTTTTCTGAAACCACAAAAATGTGTGAAGGGAAAAATTGTTACTCTGGTCAGAGTACATGCATGGGGCTGGATGCTGAGCTGGTGTAAATGGGCATCAGCTCCTCCATTTCAATAGGCTGTTTTCTTTTGCAGCGCTGCTTTCCCCTAAGCAGGGAAGGCAAAACAAAGTCAAACTTCTTTCCCATGACAGGAAAGTCTTAACCTCATGTGCAAGTGATAAATGACCGTGGTGTGCACAGAAATCTGAAACCCGCGCAGCACGTCCCACCTCGCTCGTACCTTTTCCCCTCGACCGTGGCAGAGCGGTGCCCACGCCAGGATGTCCCTCTGGCTTTGCCGGGATGCCGGCGTGCAAGCTGGGCTGCGGCACGAAGCCAGGGCATGAGCAATGCCTTGTTCACTCACGGACAGGGGAACTGGAGCCGCGGTCATCATCGAGAAATCTTCCTCAGCAGGACGGCCCCCCCTGCCCGGCCGTGCCCTGAGACCACGGGGTGCGGGAGCCCGGGGTCAGCCCGTCGCGGAGGTACTCACCTCATTTTGCTGCTGGGAGAGTTTCCCGGCGGATTTGGTGCGGAGGATTGATGGCTCGCTCGCGGGGGACGGCTTTGCCTCTTTCCCAACGCTCCGCTGTCCGCCTTATCTCTGTCCGGAGATTTGCGAGCGTGTGTGCGCCTATGTGTGTGTGCGTCTGGAGCTGTCTGGCATTTTCCATGCAGGTCACGCCTTCCCGTGCCTGCAGCCGTTCCCCACATCCAGGCAGGCAGCAGGCAGGCAGGCAGACCTGCCCGCATCCGAGCCCTCCTCCCTGCCCGCCTCTCCCTCCTCTCCGCCGCGGGGCTGCCCTGCGCTCCAGCATTCAGCGGAGTTTTTGTCTTCCCTAATCTCCAGAGTTTTGTGTGTGTGTATGTGCCCATGCACATTGTGTTTTCTCTCTCTTTTTTTCCCCCCTCACAGCCTGCTTTGCCAGATGGCAAAAATTTGCCTCTCAATAGGGTCTGAGGCTCCAGCAAAAACAGAAGGCAAGAATGTGTGAAAAAAAACCTGTGCAGGGATAAATAGCTTTAGTGGTTGTGCTGCCGCTGGGATCGGCGCTCGGGAATTGCTTTCAGCATCTCTGCTTAGTGCCAAGCAGCATTTGGGATGGGGATCTGGCTTCCAAGAAACTTTGGAGTTGTGACAGTCCAAATAAAATCAAGCCCTAATTTGCATCCTCCTCTAGACTTGAGGAATTGCCGGATTCAATATTTTGTCCCAGGGCAAAAGAGCAGCTTTAGATGTGGACTCTGCTCAGGAGCGAGAACTTTAAATACTAAAGTTCCAGGTTTTGAGCCTGACTCCCTCCTGTTCAGGAAACAGGTAAAAACATGAACACTCCCCGCTAAGCCACGGGAGATTCATCTCCCCTCCCTGTGCCAGGCACAAACCAACCCAAACTCCCCTGTCTGCATAGCTAAGTGTGAAGAAGATCTATCTGGGCTGCAAATAAAGGAATAGCACGTAGGACGTCAAAGGATGCAAGCGACTCCCTCATTCAGAAACATCCTTGGACACACGAGGAGCAAAACTTTAATAGCTGTTTACCAACTTCAGCTTGAGCTGGTTAATGTAAACCCCACAGACATCCACTGGCAGGCACGGATACACATGCGGCATGTTAAAAGGCACACAAAAACAAGAGCCGGGAACAGGCAGGGAAACAGGGATGTGCTGGCACCACTCCTGGAGCAGCAGCTCCCAGCCCTCCCGGACTCCACAGCTCGCTGATGTCAGGCTGTGGCGCTGCCATTAAAGGGGCGATGGTACCTCCAGCCTCTGCACGGGCTTTGCCCCTCCAGCAGTCCTAGAGAAGCTGGGAGGGAAGGGGATAGAGTGAAAAAAAGGTAGAATTTTCTTTTTCCATTTCTTGTCTTTGTGTTTTGGGGGGTTATGGTTCCTTGGCTTCCCATGCAGAAGCTACTTCTCTTGTTCCTGTAAGCCTTTCATTTTGTACCGAGAAAGAAATGGTACCTAAGAGACACAGTGAAATAAAATAGAAATATATGGGTGGAAAACCACCAGAAAAACAGGAGAAAGGCCCTGAGTAACGGGAAGATCTCAGTCTGCCATATTTTTTTAGCTCTATTTAGGAAGTTTTAACAGCTTATCACTAAGCAGACATGAGCTCTCACTCATGCTAACACACCCAGGCAAGCTGATCAAACTAATTAATATGTAAGCGATGTGTCAAATGCAAGGATTTATTTTTGCAGGCAAGTGTGGTCTTGTCTGAGCCCTGAATACACTGTGATCTATTTTTTCCCTGCCTGTTCTGCAGGGTGGGTCCTTCATGCATTCATTTTTCCGTCACGGCAGCCTTCTATAGTTTTTTGGAATGGCTTCTCTAATTCAGGGGCAGTATTAATTCGGAAGTGAGATTTTCTTTGCCTGCCGGTGCTTCTTTCAAGACAGATCACCTCGGGTCAAAGTCAGTGTCTACACTTCAAGGCTGGGAAATGTAAGGTGGTAACAGAAGCTCTGCGTGTTTTTGGACCATGTTGGTGGATGCAGCATGGGCTTCGAGCATCCATGCTGACCGTGGAGGCTCTGGAAGGCAGGAGAGGATGCCCAAGAGGCAGGACACTGCAGATCCCATCAGCAGCCCTCTGAGCTGATTTCCCTGCCAGGCTGCTGAATCCTAGGGGTTTTCCTTGACCCAGTGCTTGTCCCCATCCCACAACCCCCTTGGTGTGCAGAATCATACCTCCCTGAAAGCTCGAGGTGACCAGCTCAGGACTCAGGTTTTCCTGGCCAAATCTTAGCTGAGACATTGTGGTCCCCTAAAGAAACTTGAGAGGCAGTGGCTGCACGGCCACAGCTTCAGTTCTGCTGTACCCAAGTGTCGCTGTAGAGCCAGGAACGGAGAGATGTAGCAACATCAAATCCAGCAAAAGAATGAATCATTTATTAATTTTACAATCATTTTTATATAGTCTAGTTCCATAAAGCGATTGGACAATGTTCACACACCTCCTAGGGTGATTGGTTTAGGTTCTATCACATCCACGGTAAAACATTTCTCAGTGTACCATAAACAGAACTTAGCAAAACACCAGATGTGACTATTGTCTGGGTAAACTATCGTACTGTTTTCATATCTTGCATGAGAAAGGAAAGGTTCTCAAAGAATTAATGCAAGAAGCTGGAAAATTCATCTCCTAGCAGCATTTCAGTATCCACACCCAAGTGCCTAAAATTAACTGCAGCCTCCTGCATCCCCACTGCCTCCTGCTCCAAGCTCCAGCTGCAACACCTGCATTGCTGAATCCTCTAGTGAGGGACTCAGGTCTCCAAATGAGTCCTGTTGGACCACTAATGATCTGGCCTGGCTAATTGCACTGCCTCCCTGGGTTACAGCAGATCAGCCCTGATTGCCCTCTGCAGCAATATAAACCCTGTGCTGCGGAGTCTGCTGGTGAGGAGGCAGGTGGGGATCTGCTCTGGCTGCAAGGCCTTCTCCAGTGTTATTCCCATCTGTCAGAGAGGAGGGTTCACCATAGCCAGGCCTGGCCACTCACACAGCTGTGTGAAGTGGCCGTGGAGAGGAAAGGTGAAAAAGGTCACGAGAGGAGGATCTGGTGCTGTCCAGGGTGCCTTGCAAGGGTCACCTTGTCTCATGTGTGCTGTTACCTGCTCTTTACCTGAAACATCCAGCAGGCTCCCAGCTACCAGTGATGCCAAGGGTGTGGAGCCTTGTCCCTCCTTACTGGGGCACTTGCAAAAATATTATCTGAGGTCTCACCATGCAGTGACTGGAGTGGGCATGCTGAGCTTTTAGGAAGGAGTATTTTCTTCCACAGGTGCTGGTGAAACAGTGGAGTTAGACTGTGACATCAGCAAACAGGCTTGGACCTGCTTTCTCACAGAGGTCTCCCATGCTTGGAGAGGCCATTCCTGGAGTTACTTCTGCATGTCCATGATGCTCATCAAGGACTGAGATCAGCAGTGTTGTCTGAAGTGTTTCTTTAATGCTGGGGGCAAATTCACCTCCTTGAAATTATACCCCAACACTGAGTGGAGTTAGGGATAAAACAGATGTGAGAGATAAGTGCGGACCCAGAGGAATAAGACTGTGGGGTGAATCTATGACTGGTGTAAATGGTCATACACTGAAAGCCAGAAGCCTGCAAATGTTTGTGACCCTGCTGCCCTCTGGGTTGGGCCAGCACAGCCCACACCACAGCCTCTCTCAGGCCCTGTGCTGGGCACACTGCAACGTGTGCACTGCTCCTTGTCATGATGTATGTGACAGGGATAAAAGTGCTGACAGATCCTGCTCCTGGTCTGAGCTGTGACATCTCCTCTTCTCTCCTCCACCCGGGGTGCTGGAGAAGACCTCATTCTCCAGGAAGTCTGAGCTCTGCTCTCAGCATCTCTCCCCCATCCCGCAGGAGATGCAGGCTCTGCTCCTGGCATTTCTCCTCCATCTCTGATGGGTTCCTGGAGCCCCCTCGTGGCTTCTACCACTGACAAGGTCCCACCGAAGCCACCCTTGGGGAGCTGCTGGGGGGCCCACAGCACCTCTGCTGCAGGTTCTGCGTGGCTCCAGTGTGGGGAGGCAGCAAAAGTCACCTTGGGGATGTCACTGGGGGGACAGGGCGTGGAGGTGACAACAGAGACACTCAGGAGCCTGAACAGGGCAGACTGTCCCATTGCAAAGCCGTCTCCCTGCTTTGTGAGCCTGGGAGGAGATGAGTCCTTCAGTGGCTTTGCAGTCCCTGGCCTCGGAGCCTGCTGCACCGTGTGACGGTCCCAGGGGGAGGTGGCCACAGCCCAGATCCGGCCTGGAGGAAGGGGAGGATGTAGGGGCATGGGAAACGGGGCATAGAAGACAGCGGGGAAAAGAAGGAAGGTGGAGATCGGGGGAGGAGGCTACGCAAAGGTGGGGAAGAGGGGCTGTGGGGTGATGGCAAAGGGTGTCTCTGGGGCGAAGAGGGGAGAGCGGCTGGGAAGCGGCGTGCGGAGGCGGGGGGCAGGGCAAGGCTCGCTGCCAGGGAGCTGGGGACGCCCGTGTGTCCCACGGGGCCCCGAGTGCCACTAGATGGCACTTGAACCTCTGCCTGGGGCGGCCGCGGGGCAGCGGCGCGGAGCGGCACGGGGGTCCCGGGGATGCGCTGGGCTCCGGGGGCTCTCAAAATGCTCCTGGCAGCAGTTCCCGAGGGTGATTCTGCCCTGGGGGCTGGATGGGGAGAAAACGTAGAGGCGAGATGGCTTTTGGGACAGGTACTTCCCTCCCGTCCCTGGGCTGTGCTGGCCCTCCTCTGGCACTACCCTGCAGAGAGGCTCATGCCACAGCCCTTTGCAGAGGTGACCTGCTGAGGTACCACACAGCATCCGCTGGAAGGTACCACCAAAAAATCTACTGCACGCTCAGCACAGCCCAGTGGTTATTCAATAAATCGATGCTTTGTTTGGCTGTGAGAGAAAATCAGATCCATAATGCTGTGGATGGAAATATTGAGCCCTTTTTCCTGTTTTCAGTCCCATCCTCTGCCTCTACATGCACACTGTGAGGTCATGGGAGGCACCCTGACTGTCACAGCACGTTCACGACTGGCACGAGATGATCAAGATTGTTTCAGCAACCAGCCATTCCCCTCTCTGCTGAAAATGAGAGATGCTTGAGTGACCCCAAAAGGGTGCACAGAAGAAAAAAAAATGCATATAACACTGAAATAAAACCAGAGAAATTGGAATGTTGTGTCGAATATTGGCCAAGTCAAACATATCTCTTGTCCTCTGGATCCCAGGTGCTGCAACACTGGCTCATGACAGCTGCCAGAGCTGTGACTTTGTGCTGCTGTGTGTGCTGGCCTGACTCTGATGGATGTTTTGTCGTTGCTCCCCTTTGTATTCCACTGGAAGGGAAGCCCCATGAGTGCTTTTGAGAGTGTGAGAGCTGAGGTGCTGAGGCATCATCCACCTGACGGGGCCCAGGCTTGGCTGAGCCTGCACCACTGCTGAAGGACAGGCACAAGACTTGTGAAGGGTTGAGGCACTTAGTACCCACAGAGGCGAGCAGCAGAGCATCTCTTGCACACCTTTGAAAGAAGACCTCTGAAATTTATTTTGAGCAATCTAGGGAAAATCTGGGGTAGGGACAGGTTTTGAAACCTGGTCCTGCCTCATAGCCTGATGCCCCACACCCTCCCCAGTCCAGGGGAGCACTTGGCATGAGAAGGGCTGTGTTTTCCATCCCCAGGTGCCCAGACTCAGCATCATTTGTTTCTCCAAGCACTTTTCCTGGTGACAAGTGAGTCACTGGGGAGCTCTGGACCCTACAAGGGTCACACCACGACCAATCCCTCTCTGTGCGAACCAGTGTCCTCTTAAGAGGCAGCGCACAGTTGTAACGCTTTCAGACGAGCCCAAATCACTGTGATTTCCTCCTGACAGAACAGCTGTGAAATTGCAGCGGGACAGAGCGTGGTGTGACTGAAGTGATTATGTGGGTGGCAGGGGATGATGGCAAATCCATGGCGCTGGAGGGGGCTGAGTTGTGCTTCCGAGCACAGATAATGTGAGCTGGCTGAGCTCAGTCAACAGTTTGTTTGCAGGACCTTGCTTTGCTGGGAAAAAAAAAAAGGCACAGAAAAATCTCAGAGCATTGTTTCCTTCTCTTTTTTTCATTTCCAAAAGCTTGACCTCACTGGGGCTGGTGGGTGTTGGACCATGATGTGAGTCATTGCTGGTCCTGATAGCACCAGCCCCTGCTCACATGCCCAGAGGTCACTGCAATTCCCTGCAGCTTGTAGCTCCCAGCACTCAGGTCTGCAGCCCCTGCTCCAGGTGTGTAACTTTCTACCCTAAATGCAGCCTCTTTCTCCTCTTGGGAAGCCTGAAAATCAATGTCCTGGGGAACCCAAAGCTTCCTGCTACAGAGTGTCTATTTTTTCTCAGGACCGCTAGACCTTCCGAGGCTCCCCCAAGGGGAAGCCCTCTCTCCTGGGTGGCTGTAGTTGCTTCTAGACATGGTGATGGTGAGGACGTGATGGATGTGGAAGCCTGCAGGTCTTTGTCAGCTGCAGCAATGAACAATCCCATCCCCGAGAGTGTTGTGTTGGGTCCACCTGCTCCATAGGGTCTAGGTTATGGTGGCTCCAGGTAGGATGGTGACCAGGGAGAAATTTGTCATGAATGTTGGCTCCTGGTGGTGCCATTTGGTCCTTGGTGAAGCTGGGGTAGGCTGGCAATTTGCTGTGTGTCACTGGTGCGGGGGACACTGCCCATGTGTGCCATGACCAATGCATATTTATGCTTCAGGCCCCGTCTGTGCCTCTGGTCAGAAGCATTTTTAAGGCTGGTGATGTTGGCCTCAAGATGTTGCCTATCTCAAGCAACACAGCCTGGAAAAAAAACGACCCAAAGAAGGTCTAGTGTATGGAGAAGTGTCACGGTGACATCCAGTGCTTCTGGACTTGGTGAGGCCAGAACTGATGGGAAAACCCTGGTGCTGGGGCTGGTTCAGTGGTGAGGCAGCTCCTACAGACGTCTGTGCCAAGTGACTCATTTCCTCCTGGCCACAAGGGGAAACTGCTGCTGCCAGCATGGAAACCCACATCTTTGCAGGGCCTTTCAGTCACTCCAGGGATCATCCCTCTTGCTTCCCATTTCTGGTGTGGTACATGGCAGCTGGGTTGCTGAAGAGCTGCTACGGCTGGATGGGGATGCTGCAAGAAGAACAAGGTGTCTCAGACAAGTCCTTGGACACTGGTGCACACCGTGTTAATGCTGAGGAGACCCCCCAGGCCCCCACAGCCACAGCTGGGTGTGTGCCTTGCACGTCTCACGCAGTGTGACATCCATGGCAGAGGCCTGATGTCCCCTGCCTGAGTTTCTCTTGGTGAGGACGACTGTCCAGGGCTGAGCCATTGGACACAATGACAGTACAAATGTCGAGGCCATCGCGCCACTAACTGGTAAATGTGCTTCCCGAACTGCTGCCTCTCATGTGGCCAAATGAAGGGCCAGCTGTCCCAGCCCTCCGAGCACCCCCACCCAAGGAAGGTTTGGATATTTAACCCTTCCACTGGCCATCCCTTGGAGCAGCAATACGAAGACTGGGAACTCGTGGCTACACGCAGACAGGGGAGTAGAAGAGGACTCGGGGATGGAGGGATGCAGGAGAGGACTGAGAGCTGTCCGCCTGCCTCTGTGCAGTGCTCTGAACCAGCTCGGGAGCAGTCGTTCTTCATGAGGGCTTTGTGAGTCTTGCTGTGGAGGATTATCGACAAGCAGCAGCTCTGCCCTCATTACAACCCGTTAATCACCCGCCGCGGGTCGTTAGGAGGTGTGCGGAATGGCAGGCAATGCATAACCTGCTCCGTAGGCTGGGGGTGAAGACAGCTTATAGATCACATAGCTGGAGACGGGGGTGCAGGGGGGGAGGGGGGTGTTTCAACAACTCACCTGGATATATGAGACCCAGCAATGGGCCCTTAGTTATCTTCAAAATCTGCTGTGGCTTGTGCTTTTACGGACAACCACATTTACAATGCCATTGAAATCACATCTTGGTTCTTACTCATGCCCCAGCCGACCCCTCCAAGACATGAAAATTCAGCTGACGATGAGCCATGGGTCTGGGAAAAGCAGAAGGTTGTTAGTCCCGAGGGCAGCAGCGGGCAGAGAGGGATGGTGCCCTGGGCTGTATTTGTGGAGAGCAATTTCTGCATTATTCATTCACGAGTGAGCTCTTTGGGGGTGTATTTGAGCAGAAACAAAAGGTGTGAGCAGGGATGGAGAAGGAGAAGCTGGATGGAAAATGTGACTTCATATCCATTTCCAAGTGACAAAAATCTTGAACACATTAGAAGACTGCAAGGGGAGGGGTTTTTACCCACTCAACAGGGTTTGGATCACCCCACAGCAGCACTGGAGCTGCTGGTATAGACAATGAGAGCGTCCAGTTTGAACTGCGCATCTGTGGAGTGACTCCAGCAAACACTTGTGCACCAGTGCTGTGAGCAAAGCTGAGCTGAATCCCAGCTCCTGGGCCACTTAGTGCTGCAGCTGTTCAGCCTGGGAATGTCCTGTACCTTCCTCTGAAGCAACTAACTTTGGGGACAGGGTGATGAAGGAGGGCACAGCATCGGGTGGCTCTCACTTCCAGTCTGTCCCATCTGCTTTGTGCTAAGGTCAAAAAGGTTTTGTGGTTTTTTCGTTTGGTTGGTTTTTGGAGTCCTTTTTTCACCCCCTGGCTGCATAATTTCATCTGTAAAATGCTGAAGTGTCAGCTGGGATCAAGTCCTGCCTTTCATTTTCTGTTTCTGCTTAAATTAATATTGATGTAGTGTTTATCTTTATTTGATATTCATGATGATAAAAGACTTGGAGCCATTCACTTTTAATTACATCCTTCTTGTAGAAACAGTCTAGTGCAATTAGAGGGCTTCCAGTGCATGAAAGAAAAACAAACAAAGTTTTTGCCTCCACTTTCAGAAGTGCCAAGTGGGGTTCCCAGGGGCATCCCCTTTCCCTCTGCTATGGTGGCCTGTGAGCAGAAGCTTCTGTGTAGGACTGCTCTGGGCTGTGCTGTTAGGGAGTCCACAACTCTTGGTGACCATTTGCAGCCCTCTAACATGGGGCAGTGTCCGGGAGAGATGGGAAGGAGGCAAATGTGCAGCTCCACTCAATGGGAGTAGGTGGCTTTGAATGGAAGGAAAAGCAGCTGGGCTTTCCCAGGTTGGGGGTTGTGGTGTGGGAGTTCCATTTCTATCCTTGCAGCAGCCCCGCTGTGTGTGGGGGAATTGCAGCCCTTGTGCTCTCTCCCCTCCCTTCTGGCTGGACACGTGTCCTTGTGCAGCTCAGAGGGTCTGCCTCTTCTCCCCCAGCAGTTACAGCCACTTAAATCAGATCTGGCAAAATGACCGTGGAGTGATGCCTTGATGGCAAGGCAATGGCCAGCTCTCCTCTGTAGCACTCAGACAGCATTGCTTCTCTCTCCCATTACATTATCCATGTGCAAATTGTTATATTGAGCTGTGCAAATTGCCCAGGAGCTTCTGCTGGGAGCCTGAACCTCTTCTGACACATAAAGCCAAGCTGTCTGAGCGTGCCTAATGATCAGACAAGGTCTGGCTAGCAGCATCTCTTTTGGCAGCTGGTGCAGTGGTGGCTTCTGCTCCTCGTGTGGCTGGTGACAGGAGGCAGCAAGCCCGAGGACTTCCTGTGGACTGCAACAACTTTCCCGCTGTCTCAGGGCTGGGTTTTCACAAGTCTTTGAAAAATGGAGCCCTTAGCAGTTAGATGTCAGCACCCTATGTGGGAACATCCCATGTTACAGCTCTGTCTGGGGACTCCTGTGCCAAACAACTTTCTGTGCTTGGGCTGCCTTTTGGTGAGGAATCAGACAGGTCACATCCTGCTCACAACCAGCTGAGTGCTACCTGGGGCTTTCTCATGTTCAGTGGCTGTTTCCAGCAGCGGTGTCCTTTGGCTGAGACAACACCTTAATGAGGAGCTCCTTTAAAGTCTCTGCTCTGCTGCGTTCAGGCAGGGCTGAGTGCAACAGGCCGATCATTTTCACCCTGTAAAATATACATCATTCCATTTTACATAGGGGATAATCATTGCAGAGCTGACTCTTATTTTCAGCCTTTTCCTGCTGTAATTACTATCCCCCTGCTGATGCCTGCGCCGATGTCTGTGCATGACGAGTGAAAATTTAAACTGCCCTGGGTGATGGGACATAGACCTTGCTGAAAAATTTAAATGTCTTGTATCAAGAGAAGGCTGGCCCATAAATAAAGGATGAAGTCTCCACTGCAGGAGGGGGAGAGCTAGTGCAGCTCCAGATTTAACACCTTCCTGCCCAGCTCCATCCATGCTTGGAGCTGTGATTCTTCTCCTTGCAGAAGTCTGGCAACTTGTAGGAGCCCCAGGGTTTTGGGGCCTGGAGAGCTAGGAGGCCTGGCTGAGTCACTGTGTGTCAGAAGGAAGCCTTGGAGTTAGGAGTAAATTGAAAGCAACCATCCCAAGCTTAAGTGGGCATGTTGATCCATTTAGCCTAAGAGCTAAAGCTGCTGGTACCTGTGGAGCAGAGAGGCTTAGCTAGAGCAGAAGTAATAGACCAGTTTTCTTCATTGAAAAATGAGGAATACAAGTAATTAATCTCCTTGCAACATGAAGGGGATGCTGGGGGAGAGTGGTTATAACATGCTATGAGCACTAGCATGAATAACCCACTATCCCTTAAAAGGTCAGTGAATTTTAGTTTTACAGTGGAGAACTGTTTCTATTCCTACATCTCTTCAGAGGTATTTTACACTCATAATTTGCAGATCAGCCCAGACAGTCACAGATGAAATTACAGTTTGGCGAAAAATCTCTCCCAGTAGTAATTTGCTATTTCTGTGCGTTACTGACTGTGCTGAGTTCACTGTAAAGAACAGGAGTTGGAGACCTATGGCATCATCAGGTCTGACTCCCTTCTGCCACATGCACAGCATCACATAGACTTCATGGATCCCCCTCCCATCTTCTGCTGCTGGCAAGGGCTCATCCAGCACACAAACATAAGGGTCAGTCTCCTCCAGGACGTCGGTCCTCAGTCCACACTGATTTAGGCAGTTGCATGGAGGAGGAAATTTTTTGGGATGGAGTAATGTTTCAGGAGGAGGCAGTGACTCTTCTCACCTCCCAGGTGGTAATTTGCTCTGCGTGTGAAATCTCTCATTTGCAGCTTTGTGTCCCAGGAATGAGAAAAGGGGCTTGGCCTCCTGTCTGTCAGCCCAGCACCAGGCACCTTTAGCCAATTGATAGTCTCAAAGATGTTAAATTCCTTTTCAGTTCAATGAAAGGTGGAAGAGAAAGACCCAAACTGTTGTCTCCAAGGGGTGAACTCAACAGCATCATACACGTGAGAATCCACTTGGGAAAGTCCCTGAAAAGCCACCCTCATGTCTCTGCTGTCTGTGGAAGGCTGGGTGTGAGCGAGTGGGATGCAGACGCAGACAAGTTAAAAGCTGTGCTTAGATGGCTCTCTGGCACCTTCTGCCATTGGCCCTCGGGGGTGGGGAGAGGGAGTAAGACAGGCAGGATGGAATATTTGCTTCCATTAACATGGGTAATTACTTTGTCATTCCCTTTTCAGAGCTGGGTGCAGTGAGCTGTGCAGAGTGGATGGAAATTGCACTGGCACAATTTGGGGGCGATGTAGAAATGAGCTGAACTGCCAGGACATCCTTCACTGGGGTCCTGTGGAGGTGGGTGCCTCCCTTGTAGTGGGTGTGCTAAAAAACCATCTCATGGGGTGGTATGGGATCACAGGGATAGAGGAGATCTCATTCCTTGGGCTTGCTTCTTAGGGAGGTTTGTGTGGGTTCTTCCAATTAACCCAGTATACTTAATTAGTAAGAGCTCCCTGAGGAGGCTGACAGGTAACAAACTTGAGAGTTGGTCCTTATTAACTCTGAGTTAGGATATTGGATGGGGAAGTGCAGGTTGCTCTGGAATTTGCTGTCTGAATCCTGGAGAAACTCTGCTCCCGTCTCCTGAGTGTCCCTGTCCCCAAGGCAGGCAGTGTCACACAGTCCCTGTCAGCACTGTATTCTCTGCAAGGTGTTCCCATGAGGTGGCCCATGCACTTACCAGGTCTGGATTTTGCAGGATCACCTCATGGGCTACAGATTTTTTTGTTTGCAGGCCTTCTTTAGAGGCAAACTCCCAGAAATGGAGTGTTACCCCCAGAGTGCAACCAGCAAAGCTCATGTTGGGGGCTCTGTAACAGTCTGGTGGAGGTGACCAGAGATGCCTGTCTTTTCCATCTTCCTGCATTCCTGCTCTTTTTTGTGCTGGAGAGTTTGGATGAAGGTTTTCTAAAGGCCAGAGCAGTCTATCCAGCTCTGTTCCAGCTGTATTCTGCCTGCAGCAAGTAGTTTGTGATAGCTGTTTTATCTTGCCTTCTACTGCCTGTTCCCATCTCTCTGGTGTGGCCCATCCTCCCCCAGCACAGTGAGGAAGCCGTTTCATTTTGCAGCTGCACCGTGGAGAAACAAGGAACTCTGGTTTGTATTAATTTTGAAGAAATTGATATTTTGATTGTCAAGTCAATCCCAGATTATTTTGGGCGAATGCAGTTCGACAGACCATTATTTTGAAGGGACATGGATCATTTAACCAAGGCTAATTGCCTCTATGTCACAATTAGTCACTCGGGCTGAGGAGGAATTGGTGTCACCATCATTTTGTATTTGGGAGCCAGTGACTAAATCTAGTGAAAGTGTTTGAATCAGAACTTTTATGTACGTACATTCATTAAAATGCAAAATTGCCCACATCTCCTTGTGGGACTGGGCAAGACTTTGTGTGAGAGTGTGGTTGCTGCTGCAAAGGTGAAAAGAAGTGCTGAGAGTTTGGGAGAGGAGAATGAGGTTTTCAAGTGCCTCCTTGGCTGGAAATACAGAAGGCTGCTCCTGCAGGTATGGGGAGCGGTGCTCAGTGCCAGTTTTGGCTCTGAGATACAGTTAACCTCCTAGCAAGGGTGATAGGCTCCTGTTTGCAGCACAAACCTGGTGGAGGGAGGAAAATAACCAAAGGTCTGGAGAAAGGAAAGATTACACAGTCCTTGGACTGCTTCATCACCTGGTGGAGTCACCTTGAAAAGCAAGTCAAAAAGCTTGAGACCAAGGGCACAAGGCTGTTCCTCAGACTGACATGAAAGACTCTGTCTTCTTTAATTTCCAGGGGGCAAGTGATGCTCTGTGGTTGTGTCCTGGCAGTGGTCAGGGTTACATAGCAGGAATAAGGGCTTGCAAGTCTCCACTGCCACCCCATAGCACACCATGTGATGCTGAGGTGGTTTATTTGCTATTTACATTTAAAATGTGTCAGGTAAATCTTGCTAGACTTTGAGACTCTCAGTCGTCTCCTGTGCTGAGTTCAGTGGTGGGAAGGTTTTGGGAAGGAAAGGTGGGAACCTAGTGGAAGAGCAGTGCTCCTTTGCTTCAGGTACCACAGGCACGGGAATGCCATGCAGAATTGGAGGGTGGCAAGTGGTTTCTGGGAACTCGCCCCCCTGTCCCACAAAGCCCAAAGTTTCCAAAGCCTTTCAATTTTTCAGAGAACTGCAGACTGTCAGCTGAACATTGCAAGCGAGCAAAGGAGCCAGGAAATGAACTTCTCCATGAAACAAAAATCAAACTGACTCATTTGTTTTCAAGGTTCTTTACCCCAGCAAAATGAAAGCCATAATCACATAGGGGAAATAGGAAGATAAATTGGGTGTTATTTCAAGTATCACTTGCTCACATATATTTATTGTGATGTTTGCAAGAATGGGCATTTGTTCCAAAGCTTTGGAATCTGGATTCAGACAGATTCTTGTTACTCTAAGCTTTCAGGAAAAAAAAGGATGTTTTGTGCCTCATAATCATAGAACACAGCTTGAAAATTGTGGCCTGAGATTGGCTTCAGAAGCTCAGCAACTAGAAAGTGAGTAAGGAGAACTCAGAGGACACTTTGTCAGATTCGGGCCAGGAGGCCTTGTCTTTGAACACCTCTGCCACAATGCAGTACAGATAATGAATGTGTCTCAATGTCTGGGGACATCGAGGTGTTGGAGGTGTGAGCTAATTGTGACTGAACCAGCCTCCTGGGGAGCTCATTTGTCTGCAGCATCTCTGCAGCTTGAACTTACTGGGAACAGGGGAACAGGGTGCGTGGGTTATTTGTCTCACTGCATGGGGGAAGGACTCAGCACTGACGTCAGGGGAAGATGTTGTGGGAGCTGCACGACCCTCTGACCGCCGAATTTCTGATTTTATTATGCCCCAATGCTGTCATCAGATGAGCGGGGTAAGTTGGATTCAACTCCTGCTCCTCCTCTGAACAGCGTTGACAGCTGCTCTGATGGAAACAAAACTGCATTGGCCCCTGTCCTGTTTTGATCAAGACAAATGTTTCCATACTTTCAAACAGCCAAACATAGTCTTGGAAGGACAGTAAATTTTAGGGACAGATCAGGTAATTTGTGTGTGAGTTGGAAAGCGGTGCAACATCAGGGGAGATGTGGGTCTAACACAATCTTTCCATGCTCTTGAGAAACCAAATACCTCAACCCACTACAGCTTTAGGGGAAGGAAGTGAAGGGGAGAGGGATGGTGCGGTTAAGGTAAGATTATGCCAGGCTCTCTCACATCTCCATCCCACTCCCAATAGATGGATGCCCATCACAAGAGGATCCTGGTCTTACACACACCATTTTGTAGCCATCTGAGCCAAGTGAAGCCCTGAATGGCTGCTAATGCGCCTTGCAGAGCTGTGTCCGCTCTTCATTATTAATGTTGAAATCCCTTTCAGAAGCACAGCCATTAATTTTGCCGTTGCCTTGGTGTTGAGGAGCCGGCACAGACAATGCTGAGTGTTTCTGGAGGCAAAAGTCTGGTTGAAAACACCTTTCACTCCACTCAGCTGCTGTCCTCATCCAGACTATCCAGGAGGAGCTGGACTCAGGTCCTTTGGTGCAGGTGCTGCTGGTCAGAGAAGGTTTGCTTCAATGAAGAAGGGACAAATGTCTCAGTGAATGAAGGGGATGAAAGGTTCTATCTTGTCCCTGTCCTGCTTTTATCTCCTGCCCTCTAACTTGTTCAGTGCTGTTTTGGGCATTGTCCTGCCTTAACTTGCCTATGATGCATTTTCTGAGGTGGGTGGCTGTCACCTGTCACTCCAAAGTGTCACACCTCTGAAAGCAGAGATTATTTCAGAACAAAATAGTTATAAAGTGGCAACAAGAAGGATCTGGGGTTTTAAGAAAGAATCCCAGCTGTCACTGGGGGAAATTCTAGCTATTCTTTTGCCCAAACAAAAGGGAGAAACAGTCAAAACCAAGGTGATATTCAGCAGGAAGAAGCAAAAATTTGTCTGATATGTCAGTGTTCTCTGAGTGGCTCTGGCCAAGTGATTCATTAGTGAATTTGGATGGATTTGCTGTCACAGCCAGCTCCAGCGCTTGGACAGCTGCAGATCCAATAGCCACCCACTATCAGCTGCATGGCCAAATCTGTGCTGGGGATGGAGCTATTTCCAGGCATGCTGCAAGTCCTGTGGACATGGGTGGCACATCCCTGAGGTCTGGGACGTGTCTCTTGGTACCTCTGGCTGCTTAGGCAGAGCAGGAACCCGTGGGGTCAGAGGTGTTTGGAGGAGCAGGAAGCAGCGTCTGAGAGGTGGCTGTGGCAGCAGGGAGGCAGGGATGTAAAAGAGGGAGGGGGAGTCCAAGGACCCGTATTTCTGGGCTGTGGGGCAATCCAGCAGCACAGGCTGTGGCTTGTTCAGGTGAGTGCTGTGAGGAGCAAACATCCCTCCGCACGGGTTTGGGGACCGCATTTCCTGGCTCGCAGCCGCTAGAGGCTGCCCTGCTCCAGCTCCTGAGCTTCCTCTCCTTGGGATAACCGCAGCTTTGCTGCCTGTGCTGGAGGCACCAGGAGAAGACCTGAAGTTTTTTTTTCTTCTCCTTTCTTCTGGTGGCAGGTGTCGCAGCAAACCTGGGACCCCAGGGATGTACCTTGTGTCCCTGCTCACAGGCCGAGGAACTGAGGTACGAGAAGCTGCATGCGGAACGTTATCACAAGCAGAGCCCAGTGCCTGTCCCTGGCTGCTGCCTCGAAAAGAGGCAGGAGCACGCCCCGTGTGTGTGTGTGTGTGTGTAATAACAGCAAAGTCCTCAGACCTGCTGGGAGAGCTTGGGGGGACCCGGTTCTGAGAGCAGCTGGGCAGACCTGATGGCTGGGAACTGACCTGAAGCACCAGAGCTTCTCTGGGAGAACTGTGGTGTCTCCAGCTGCACATGCACCCTCAATCCTGCACTCATACACCCCTGCAAGCCCAGCAGCCCTTTGCTAAGCCCCTTGTGCTGGGGGAAGCTGACTTCTTAACTTCATTGTCGACACACCCCCTGCAATGTCCTATTCAACAAAAATCCTGCCTGTATGGTCCAGGCATTTCTGCCCTGCATGGTGGCAGATGCAGAGATGTAGCTGTAGAAAGGTAAAACCTGAGCTGTGCTGAGTGCATTGGAAATATCCCTGAGACAGTCCTGCTGCCCTGAGAGAAAGCCATGGTGATGGAGACGTGAATTCCAGGCAGGATGCATGAGCTGATCCCATGGGGATGCTGGATGCCAGAACAGATTGTCCTGATGGTCCCTCACAGCCTTCAGATGGCTCAAGAGCTTCTGGGCTGATACCAGCAAATGCTCAGCAGCAAACCTTCCTGTGGGCTCCCTTTCGTTTGAGGGGGTGTGTGTGGGTCCCAGCCCTGCTTGGCACGGTGCCACGCGTGACACTGGGCTGGCTCGCGGGCCAGGTCTACGGTCAATGGATCTGGCACAATTCCTCGATGTCCCAGCCATCCCAGCAGCAGCTGTGTGCTCCACCGTGTGGCAGCCGGCAAGGCACTGCTGGGGAGGGGTGGTTCCCAGGGAGTCGGGCAGGTTCGGGGTGCTCGTGGGTCAGAGCTGCCACTCCTCTCTTTCTCCTTTGGTCTCATCCATTGCTGCTCTTCTATTTTCTCCTGTGCCCTCCAGAAGTTGTCATAAATCTCTGCTTCTGCCCTGCTGCTAATGGGCTGCTTTGTCCGGAGCCAGCAGATCCTCAGGTAATGCAAATTGATGTGGCTGCCCTGTGATCAGGATTCTGGCACTGAATTAGCCCAGGTGAAGATCTGCTCCATAGCCTCTATTTCATTGTTATCTAAGTCCAAGCATGGTTTCTAGTGCCTGAAAGTCGCTGCCTTCTATCACATTTGGTCTTTGGCAGACCAATGTGTTGACAAAGACACCTTCCTTTATCTTCTCAGTACATCTGTTGCAGCCGGATGCTTCTCTGACCCCCGTGTTTTCAATAATCTTTTTCCTCCTTCCCTCCAGCATTACAGAGCCTCTTATTCGTTTGAGAGATAAGTATTTATGTATGTGTTGGTGAGGAAAACTTAATCAATAATGCCTGTGAATAACACTTCTTTGTGTGTTAGACCCACCAGATCCCCCCCCCTTCCTTTGTTTTGTTGAGGGTTGTTTGGAGTGGTTTTTTTTGTTTATTTTTATCCTTTCCCTGCAGGATTGACATTCTGCTCTGGCCCTTTTTTTTTTTTTTCCCCGAAGTCCAATTGTCAGAGGGAGAAAGTGAACTCCAAGCAAAAGCTGTCATTTTGGTAAGACACCAATTTCATCAGTCCCCTCCACCCACACCGTGCATGTCCAGGGGGCTGCTTGCCCTGCTACCCCCAGCCTCTCCATGCGGGACAGGGAAGTCTCTGCCTCAAAATTCAGACTCACATCTTCTGGGCACAGACTTCACTGTTGGTGAGGGGTTCCCCAAATCTGCACATTTCAGAACTGAGCGGTGAAATGCAGCTGCAAAATACTCATGCACAGGTTTGGGTTTTTTTTCTTTTCTCCAGGTGATTTAAAAATAAGAGACAAAAATTGTGTCTTCCAATGCAGGAGTCTTGATGAGGCTTCAGCTGCTCTCTTTGCAAGGGCAGGGTGCTGTGGGCACTGGACCTTTTGCCTTCTCAAGGTGAGCTGGGGCAGCCCAGAGGTTGCTCTGGCCAGGGATTGTGATGGGATGCTCCAGGTCCTGCTGTAGCTGAAGGGCTGGATGGTGGGAAAACCCCCTCTGATCTTTCTCCCTGCTGCATTTTCTAGGCAGTGGGTGCCAGATGGGTGTCATGTGAACCACACCGTGCTGCGACAGTGTCAGTCTGATCCAGTCCTCACCCACTGGTTCAGCTCAGCTCTTGCGCACCTTCACGTAGTGTGTGCCGACTGTTCCAGACATCAGCATCCCTGGGGATCCTGCTCTGCACCGCCCTGGGCATGGCTGAGCTGCGTTTCCTGTGCCCCTGGAGCAAGTGTGACAGCGTCATGTCATGTGTATTCTGCCCGGTGCCTGTGCTAGTGAGAGGGAAGCTCACACACCATGGTGATGTGTTTGTGGAAAGCAGCTACAAGAAACTAATGGACCGTGAAATTATCCAAGGAAAGAAAAAAAAAAGGAGAGAGTTAGAGCAAACTGCCCTGCATCCACAACCTGCTCCACTCTCAGCCAGCTTAATGCACTGGCAAATAAGATATAGTAGTTTTATGCTGAAGACAGGAGGGGCTGGTAAAATGGCTCTTTCCAGGTTATTTGGGTGACCTAGTGTGAAGCTACACTGGAAAGATTGATTTCCTGGGGGAAGCTACAAGGAAGTGTGATTGCATTAAAAGAAAAGGAAAAAATAAAAACAAACAAAAAAAGGCTTTCAGGGGAAAATGGATAGTCATCATCATCTTCGTGATAGTAAAGTGGACCGATCCAGCAACCTTTATCCCAAAAGATCCCAAAGCATGTTGCCAAACTGTGTATACAGAAATCTCTTGCCATTTTTCTGCAGCTCCACCTCCAGTGGGGGAAGGACACATGGGGGAAAAATATGCTTGAAAACAGAGACTGCAGGGAGAAATCGAGAGACATGCAATAGCTGCTTAGAGCAGAATTTGGCAATGGGGCAGCATCCCTGGGTGAGAGGGATGGAGGTTGCTAATGACCCTGAATGGGTGCAAAGAGAGCAGCAGCAGCTTTTCATCACCAGGCTCCCTATCTAACCTAATCCAATCTAATCAATTCTGCTTTTTACATTCCTGCCACAGCAGTGTCTGAGATGGGAAATGAAGTTGTAGGCAGTAACTAGAGCTGTTTGGGAAGTGTGTAATTTTTTTCCCATCAAAAACGTCTGGTGAGAACATGTTTTTGTTGAAGCAAGAGAAAAGCCCTCTGATTTTTATTTAGTGTATTCAAAGACTGAAGCTCAGGGTTTCAGGTTGCTGAAGTGTCTATTGGAATTACTGCACTTCTCAACTCACAGAGAGGAATTGTCTGGGGAAATGTTAAGTGTCCATTTGATCAAAAAGCCGTGTTACTGCTGTGCTGCTCCAGGAGTGGAACATGACCGGTCTGACTCTGCCAAAGAATCAGTCAGAGATCATTTATCCATCCTGCTTCAAGCTCACCAAGTGATGAGAGTCTGTTATGGCTGCACCTTTCTCCACAGCTTCACAGAATCAGAGAATACCAGGTTGGAAGGAACCTCAGGGATTATCTGCTCCAACCTTCTTGGCAAAATCATGGTCCAGACAAGATGGCCCAGCACTATCTCCAGCTGAATGTTAAAAGTGCCCAATGATGGAGAATCTGCCACTGGGGACATTATTCCAATGGCTAATTATTATCATTGTGAAAAACTTTCCTTTTGTGTCCAATAATCTTATTTATCCCCAGGTTTTGCATCCTCCAAAACAGAACCTGTGACTGGGACCCAGCCCAGGGCTCAGCAACAACTTCAATTCCCTGTTACCAGGTCTGAGACGGACTTCAGGATGCACCTGCTCAGGGCCTTCTTTTTAACCTGCTAGAAATATCTGGAGAGGGAATTTCATCTGATAAGAAAGATCAAGAGGAAGTTCTGGGGCTGTTTTGTGCTGCTTGAACCTGTGCAGTAATTTAATTTCTCCAGTGCCATATTTGTTCTACACCAGCTGAGGATCTGAAATCTGTGTGCCGGGTTAATTTGCTTGAAAACAACAGATAATTGACACCAGTGCTGCAGCTTAAATGCTACGTGAGAGAATGTAAGCTGATGTGAAAGAGCTAACACCCCCCAAAATAAAGGATGGCAGCCATGTGCTCTGCTAAATACAGCTCCAGCTGGGATGCAGAAAGTGGAAAACATGTAAATAAGAAAGAGGTGGAATTATCTGATGTGACTGCTTTGAGTCATGCACAAAGGCAGCTACAGGAGGTGGATGGGCAACCAGAACACGTGGGTTTTCCTCCACCTCCTCTGTTTTTCCCTTAGCAAAATCTTTTGTGGAAAGAATAAAACAAAGTCCCTGGCAGCTGTGCTGGGGGTCTCTGGGCCTGTTGTGGGATGAAGCTCTTGCGAAGCTCTTCTGACTGAGATCCTCTCCTCTCACCTGGTTGAGAGGGCCAGCCCTCTTCTGGTCCCCTGTGCCAGCAGGAGAGGTGGCCCAGAGTCCCTCATCCACAAACGATGTCTTGGGTCATCATCTCCATCCTGTCCACATCCCAGACCAAACCAGGTGGTCCCAGCTTGTCGGCCTCAGGGTGATGAGCTGTCTGAGCTATCACAGCTCATGCTGTGGCCATGTCCCTCGGGTAAAGAGAGTTCTCTTCCCATCATGGGTCTGCCTAAGATTAGTCCTCTCGAATTCCAACAAGCAGTGTGTCCCCACTGTGTCACCAGAGCGGGAGCAGCCCGGAGCAATGCCGGCTCTAGCAGTCCGTCACCGCTCAGCCAAGCACGGAGCCCTGCTCTCCACTTATGAAAAGAAAGTTACATTAGAAAGGCCTTTTACCCAGATACTTAATTAAAATAATATTGAAACAAGCAAGACACACTGTGTGCTAAGCACACGGTCACAGCTTCCCACAGCTCATTTGCAAGAGTGCTCAATAATGGCTGCGGGTAATTATTTTTTAATCAGCCAGTGTAAAGAACGATTGGCATGTTAACAAATGGTACTTATTTTCTCTTGCTCCAACGGGGCGAGATCAGAGGCAATGTGGTGCCAGCCAAAGAGTGTCCCCTGGCACAGGAAAATCCTTCAGCTTGCCGTGGCTGGGTCTTGTGTTTGGAGATGCAAAGAAGTGGCTGGGATTAGGGATAGCTGGGGGAGGCAGGAGGAGGTGGTGGGCATGGGACAGCCCGAAAGCACTGAGATGCTTGGGAATGAGGCTCTGTGTGCAAAGACAGGAGGAGGAAAGCTGGACAGAGATACCTTTGCAGCTATAAGGCTCCCATCCTCCCTCCTGTGTGAGCCAGGAGACAATCCAGGACAGTTTTGGGATACTGGCTTATGTCTGTCCAGAACCAGTACTTCAATCTGGGAGACTCGGGCTGGCTTTCTTGTTAATTAGCTGAGATGTCACCAAAGCTCAGATGTGATTTAAAGGGCAAGAGCAGTGTTGCCAGCCAGTGGTGAGCTGTACCCCTTGTGAATATTTTGCCCTTCCTAATTGCCTGCTGTCCCACTCCCTGGAAGTATGGGGTGGCTCAGAAGAAGGGCAGCACTGAATTAGTTCAATTAGACAGTTTTCTCTCCTTTTAAAAGCTAAATGCCTGCTATATTTTATTCCTTCCAAAGAGCAGAGCCATCAAGGGGGCACGGGACCTTTTCTCCAAGGTTCCTGCTTTTCTCCCTCTGCCTGCCTCCAAGGACAAGCCCAGCTGAACCCTGAAGAATGCACTTTCTCAATTCTGGCTTTTTCTTCCTCAGTTTGTCAGCCCTGCTTTGACTCTCAGGGGGCCTTGTGCTCCCGACAGTGCTTGGGTAACTTTGAACATTAATAATTCTGCTTGTTCTAAAACCACACTCTGGGTGCCATGAAAATTAATGAGGGAGCCTCTGGAAATCAATTTTCTGCTGTTAAATCTCCTTTCTGGAGAGCTGGGTGCTGTGGGCCTTTGGGGTCTATTTTAGGATGGCAGCGCTCTGTATCCTTGGCCAAAGGATGTTCTGTCTTGGGCTTTTGCTGTGCAAAGATGCTCCTTGTTTAACTGCCCATGCATTTTCTGCCTCCTTTATGTGACAAGGGTTTGCCAACTCTTGCTCTGACTCTTCAGGTCTGGGTTTACTCAGCTGGCTTGGACTCAGGAAAGTGCCAGCAGTGTCTCCTCATCTTTGCAGGGTTAAGCCATGCTATTTCTCCCAGCCTTTCTGCAAGGCTCTGGCTCTTCCTGCTGCTGCTTCCTGCTCATCTTACAAATATAAGCCTCTGAGGTTTTCAGGTTTTGCTCCCCTTAGGAGACATCCCAGCAGGTCAGGAGGAGCAGAACTCTATCTACAGTCCCCTGATATTGCTGCTCAGCTGAGCAAGGAGTTGCCCTTTCATGGCTCAGTGGCCATCTGTTCCTGAAACCTCAGCCCCAGTGGCTGGAGAAATTTCCAAGATGCTTCCTCACTTGGGAAATTCATTGTCATCACCACAAAGGGGGCTCCCAAGTCTTCCAGACAAGCTCTTGGTTTCCCAGCAGCTGGCTTCATGTGGCCTTTGTGTTCCCACGAGACTCTGTGGGCTCATCTTCATCTCGTCTTTCCATCTGGTTGATTTATTTCATTAAGTTGCAAAATTACAACTGACACATTCCTCCCACAATTGAGTTGTCTTTCGGGGTGCAAAAAAATTACTTGTCATACCACCCAAGTGCTGTAACTTCTAATTTTCCCATCTGTGCAGATGTGCTTGGTGCCTCCGGGATTTCAATACCCACATTGCCCCAGACAGTTTTACATCAGCCACTGTCTCCAACCTCTCCTTTGTGAAGTGCTGTTCAGGGGACAGAGGTAGGCAATGGAGAGTTCCTGTTCCTTTGGTGCATGTTTAGTTTATTTTCATTGATGCTGTTGCTGATGATTTTGTTCGGTTCCCCCAGGTGCAGTGAGTTCTCATGGTCATCTTTCCTTGCAGAGCCTCCAACACAAATAGCCCCAAGCATGGAGTAAGATCATAGCAGGGAGCTGGCTAAGAGGACACTGATGCTGCTCCCACTGGGATGACTTATGGGTCCCGTTTGGAGCCTTGAGCTGTGTTTGAATCCAACACTACCAGCCAGCAGATGATCTGTCTGTCCTCTTCCCTCCTTTACTTTCCACTCCCAAGATGAGACTCCATCTGTTCCCACCCTGTTTTCTTTCCTCGGAGCCAGTATATCATACATTTTGTGCCCTCATCTTTGAGGTGCCCAAAGGTCAAATTCGTCAGAGAGCTTTTCCCTTTCTGCTTTTTAAAAGCAATTTGATTAAAACAGGTCTCTAAACCGTGCCCCTGCCCAGGCTCAGGGGACCCAGCCAGGACTCTTCTTCTTGCAAGTCAATTTTCCCTCCCAGTCAGTCCATTAAAATGCTTTTCCCTGCCGGAGCTGTTCTGGGTGAGAACACTTTGGTTTATTAACATGGACATGTTTGCTTGGGAATTGCAAAAGGGGGATTTCTCAGTGAATTTTATCCTTTGAAACAATTCAGTGGTTCTGGCTGTTTGTGGTTTATTTTCCCAGAGTAAGGATGAGATGGTTTTGCTGGAGAACTGACCCATTAGGGTTCTGCTTGGCTGGCTGGTGGGACATGCTCAGGTTGTAAAATACCAGCAGTCAGTATTTAGGTGCTGCTGCATCCCTGCTCAAATCCACATTGCAGGGAAAGGGTAATCTGGGTCCTGACCCATTCCAAGCATGGGGACAGGGACAGGGCAAGGGATGCCGTGTGCTCACCCGGCTCCTGGGGTGGTTGCTAGAGGTGAGGTTCTCTGACTGTACAACACACTGCACACCCTGAGTAGTGTTTGCATGCAACTAAACAAACAGCTTGCTCTGAGATCTGAGATAAACTGCCTTTCCAATCCCAGAAGATTCCCTATATACATTACAGTTCCTATTTAGACTCACTCTTAGCTGGGAAATGAGTACACATCTCTGCTGGTGGAGACATTCAAGGTACACCCACATTTACATTTGGAGTTAATCTTGTAGTCACTCTGTCAGTTCCAGTAAAATGAGCTCCCTTTTCTTCATCAAGTCTCAGGTGGAAGTTGGGATTAAAGTGTGAAATTGATATTGCCGAGCAAATACCTTTCTGGAAGGGGCACTAAATACAGGGACCCAACCCAATCCCGCACACACCTGGGTACGTGCAGGGATGTGTGTGTACAGGCACACATCCCGTCCTTGCTTTAAAGATCACACACACTGACAGACAGAGTCCGTCCCTGCTCCCCAGCCGGCACTCAGGCTCTCAGCAACATCTAATCTCTTCCTGTTGTTAGTGATGATTGCCATAAATACCCACAACATGAATGTGACTTCAGCCAGGCAGTTAAATTCCATTTGTTTTCCCATGATTTAAACCCCACCAGCCTTGGCTGTGTTAAAAAGTATAATTTTTCTACCTTTCCCCACTGCCCTCTGCTCTCCTCCATATGGAGATTATGAGCTGGGGGAAAGTAAATGTCTTATTTGAAGTAAAAAAAGAGGAAGATAATGTTGAAATAACTGCTGTCAGAGGAAGATACATTTTTCAAACACATCCTCTGTGCTCAGCATGAGGCAGCGACTGCCTGTGTTTCAGAGCATTATGGTACATTAGCCTCCACATTCAGTGTTGCTTGCTTTGTTTATTACTTTAATTTCCACCTCTCTGGCAGGGGTAGATGATGCCAGGTTGACAGCATGGGAGGAGTGAAAGGCTCTCCTTTGCTGTGCAGTGGGGCTGGGGACAGCAGAGGTATCACTCCCCAGGCAGACAGCTAAGATAGCAGGGCAGAGAGGAGGACACTGCCAACCCAGCAATGAACATGACAATTCCTTCTCTTTTCCTGAAAATAAATGTGATCTGGAGCCTCCAAACTCAGCCTGTATGGACACCCTGGAGGCTTGGTTGCAGGGGTCTTTGACAGGACATTGTCCCAGCTACTCCATCCTTACCTGCTCCAGGGGAGGAGCTGTCTCACTAACAGTGTGGGAAGGTCAGTGTCTGTCTGTGGAGAATGGTCTGGGTGAGCTAAGAGGGGTTATTTTCCTTTATGAGAGCAACCCTTTCTCCCTGAGCCCTCCATGCTCCCCATGTGAAGGCAAAGACAGGAAAATGTGGGTTCCAGTCAGCCCCCATCTTCGCTCTATCCTGTGCAGATGGGTTTCTTTGTCCATGTTTTTTTTAGTGTCCCCATGAAACTAGGGCAATTTTTAAAGAAAAAAAATGACTTTGCAATGGGGGGGAAAAGAGAGAGAAGATGTTTTGACATTCTGTCTCAAAACACCCTCCTTTTGTCTCCACCAAGACTCTTTGCTGCATTTGACCTGAATTCCCAAATAGCTCTGGCCCTCCTGAAGGTCTGGTTTTCAACAAAAGCACCCGTCTTGATTCACGAAATAATGTTGCCCAGCTCCACTCAGGAGGCTGCCCACAGAGTGCTCTGGGGTGCCAAGACCTCACACAGCTTCTAAGTTCTCATCAGCTGGGTGATTTAAGCGGAATATTTGTGATTCTGGCTCTGCCCTCATCCGTGGGCCGTGCTGATGACTGCATCTGTCCCACTCCATTGCTTGGAGAACCCTAGAAGATGGGAAGCTTGGGAGATGTCTTGCTCCTCTGAGAAGCTATTTGCAAATATTAACATAAAGCCTATTTGTATGCATTCAAGGCCAAAGTTAGGCTGAGTTCCTGTTATCTCCAAAGGCCTGGTGGGATGGGGGGAGCACACAGTATCTGAGGGTGGGTGAATGGAAATGAGAGGTTGGATTCATTAATGACACTTTTCACTTTCTGCCTGGTTCTGGTACTAGCACAGATTTGCAAGGGAATGCAGTCAGTGGGTAGCAGAGGTACTTGGAAACCAGTGTCTCTTTGCCTTTGCAAATATGCTAAGGAAGCATAAATCAAAGTAAACTAATCCTGACAGCTCTAGAAATGGACTTGACTTCTGATAACAGAATGAAACTGCAATAAAATATTTTGTTGAGAGCCAAATGCTTTGGCAGAAAAGGGCTGAGCAGCTCTGGCAGCCGGGTAAGCAGTCACTGACAGATTGACCACTGCCAAGTGCCAGATGGCTGATGGTCTTGCCGAGCTGGTTTGGCCATTCCCTGTGAGCATTCCAGGGCATGGCTGTGGTCACCCAGCCTCAGCTCCCAGTGCCACAGCCATTGGGCCTTTCCGATGTTCTGCGTGGTTGCACCTGATTGTGCCTTCTCAAAACCGAGCGTATCCTGGTCAGGATCCAGCTTTCCGGACTGCCCTGACAATGAGGAGGCTGCTCTGAGCTGCTCCTGCAGGAGCTGACAGGAGAGAGTGGTGTCCTGCCACATCATCATCCCAGCTGCCTTGAAACTCCTTCCTGGAGTGGAGCAGAACATCCTCTGGAAGTGCCTCTCTCCCCTCTGACTGCAGGGAGAGCAGGACATGGCCAGTTCCAAGGCAGCCAAATTTCAGGGAATGGAGTCTTCTCCTGTATTTAGTAGCTTTTTGTATCCCAATGGAACAGCTGGGAAAGGGATCTAGGGGTCCCAGTGGGAAGGGTGCAAATCCATCCTGCAGCCCTGTGTACCAGCATGGCCAAATGCCAGTTCACAGCAGCCACTGCAGGTGAAGAGATAAGGTGAAGGAGTGAGACTTTGATTGCTGTGAATATGCAGCACATGGAGAAAACAAAGAGGGCCATTGATCTCTTTTACTGCCTGGTCCTGTCAACAGGGATGGAGCGAACAGCTGCTCAATCCCACTTTGTCAGAAAATCCTGCCCTGAGTATTAGTTTCAGCTCATCCAAAAGAGCCTGACACTAAACATAAATCACAGTCAGAGACAGATGAAATAATACATGTGTATATGTCCTTACTCTGGCATTATTGTACAGCCCAAAGCTGAGACTTCAGACTCAAATGCTTCAAGTTCAGACACAAAACTTCTCGTCTAACCTCCGCTTAATGCCTATGAATCAAGCCAACATTTCCAAGCCAGAAGGGGCGGCTCTGTCCAGCCTTTATTTTAGGTAGGACTGAAATCTGGAAAGATGAAATGAAATCACATGGCTTTGCCAGACAGCTGACAGTCAAAAATAAATGTGTTTCCATGGGAAAAGGGGAGAATTTTTAGCAAATGTATTAAGGCTTGCTAATCTCAAACCTCTGTTTCATTTTCTTTACAAAGCCAGTAATTGCAGAGAGGATCTGGAGGAGTTGGAGCCACTTGAGATGAGTGATTTGTAAGTAGAAACTAGTTCGAATTTCACTTTTTGGAACTGATGGTGAAGGGGCAGGGTTGGCTGGTTTCTAATGCAGTGTTTTCCAGGTATGTTGTATAACGTTTTTTCTTCCAAATCTCTGGAGTGGTCCGTAATGAGCAATTATAAAAGGCTAATCTCATTAAAAGGAAAATCTCCTCATTCATTTAATTCTTAAATCTCTTTCTGTTGGGAGGGGAATATTTAAATGAGCTTCCTCCCATTATAAAGTTACTTCATGGTCTGTTTTTCATCACAGTTAAATCAGAACAGGGGCATGAGGTGCTTTTACTTTAATCTGTTTTTAATCTGATTTTTCTTAAATGAAGTTGGATCATTTCTGGTGCAGAGTCCTAGAAACCAGGGAGATGATGACTAGCAAGAGGTCATTTATTCTGCTCCATGATCCCAACAGGGACCCTAAAGTTTCATTAATGTTCATTGCAGCCATAAAGAAACCCGCTCATTTTACTCGTTGGCCAAAAAATACTTTCTAGTATTTAATGGGATTCTTCTTTATTTAAAGATGGGAGGGACAAGAGCCCTTTGTAGAAGCAGAATGTCATGGGGAGAGCTGTCAGCAGGGAGGAATGGTGTCTGGACATCACGGGGGGCTGGAGAGAGGGACCCAGAGCTGGAGCAGCAGTCTGGCCTCCCCTAGAAGCCATGTCTGGCAATGGGGACGCTGGGCAGTGACGGAGGGGACAGCAGCACCCTGACATTGTGGGGGAGGTGGCCGCAGGCTCTGCACGCACACGGCGCTTCTTTATCTGGGCTGTGCACTCCAGCACTGCCAGCCTGCATGCCCGGATAGCACTTCTGCCTGTGCCAAATTCGTCACTGGGCCTTTCTTCCGCTCCCCTTCTGTCCCTTATCAGCCACCCCCGCGCCTCAGCACCCGCCAGTGCTGTCGGGAGACAAGGCTGTGCCTTCCCCACCGCCCCCTCCTCTCCCCAGGGCAGGACTTGGCCTCTCCTGTCACTCATCGGGGGAAGGCAGAGCTCAACAGGACAAAAATCAATCCTAATAGTAAAGTAACAGACTGTTCCAGGAGAAGGAGAGTACCTGGATTTACTTTTCATTCAGAAGTCAGCCCGAGATAAGGCGTCAGCCCAAATGCCAGTATGCTAATGTTGATCCTTCAGCAATGTGCTGTGCCAGTATCTCTACCTTGCTTGTTCCACATCTGTGACAACCTGTCTCTCCTCAGCACCAGAGATACATATTTTGCATAGAAATTAGGGCAAATCATGCCAATGTTTCACTGTGAGTGAGTAAAAAAGGCCAACATCCGTATGCCATCCTCTTAAGTGTCCTCTTTCTTTCTACCCGTCACCCCCATCCCACTGAGCTTCCCACCACATTGTCTTTGGAAGTGACTCCATGGTTTTGGGTTTGATCCCTGCCTTCCATCTGGTTCACTCTCCAACCTTCCAAGGGCGAATATCCAGAGTTTGATGTGGAAGGATGGAAAATATTTTGCTAAGGCAGAGAGAAGAAGAGTGATAGGTTTGTTCAAAGAGAGAAACTTCAGCACGATGAGGGACATTGTTTGATATGGTCCAAAGCAAAACCTGGGGCTGGGACATTGTCAGAAAATGGCCAGCAGTAAAACTGGGACCTGGACCAGAGTGTCACAAATGGTTGCTTTGGCAGGAAACTGGGGTTCTTTCCTAGAAGAGGGTTTTATCCTGGCTGCCTTTTCCTTGCTCTGTATTATTTCATGTTTTAGGCTACTCTTCCTTTCTGCAGTGAGAGACAGTCCACGGATGTTCTGTGCTCATCCCTGTAGGAAGAGAGGAGCTGCACAGAGGCAAGGTTCAACTGTTGTCTTCTCTAAAAGCATTCACAGTCAGTCAACCCTGTCTCTCAATAAATTAAGTATTTCCTCTCCAGTTTATCTCCCTGGACTCCAGCAGCCCAGATTGCTAATTGGCAGCAACCTCTTCCCTCAGCAGAACAATTCTTTCTCATTCATGGATTGTTCTCCTCCTCGAATTCAGCCATGACAGAAGTGGAAATCCACTTTTACACCTCTTGATTTTTTTTTTCTGGAAGAAAACCCTTTCCTGTTGTTGAAATGAGTCCAACATTGAAAATCTTTTTAAATCTGCAGACGGATTGCTTTCTCTCTTGGTCTTGATTAATTTAAATGTAAAATTTAGGTGTGTAGTTCTTGACTGTAGGAGAAGGCTGGCTGTGGAGTTTTGTTTTCTAGGAGTCATCATCCAGAGCATAGTAAATAAACAGAAAATGAAATAAAACTAAGGAAATATTATGAAATAGTGTATTCTTATTAGGAGATCTGCAAGTGATATTTTCATTTTGGAATCAACGGGTAGCCATTATTATGGAAACAGTAACCTTAATAAAAAAATGACTGTGGTAAAATGATCTGTGGAAGGAAAAGGTCTAAATCCCTGTATATAATTTGGAATCCAAAATGCTGACCTTAAAGGAAAAAAGGTTGGAAAATGGTTTTGTTTCTTTTCCTCTGAAAATGCTGACTTTAATGCCCCCCCCGCCCCCAAAAATTCCATTGAAAAATGCAGAAAATATTTCAAGTGAAAATTACCCAATACTATAAATATCACTTCCCTTTTCGAATGTAAAGATGTGATTTATTTGTGAGGAATACTGCAACTTTCTAAAAAAGTCTACCAGTAGTTAATCAAGCTGCCTGACTCCCAGCAAAGTGTTCCTGCTTGGAAAAACCAAAGCCCTCCAGGCTTGCCCAGCCTGACTCCCACCAGCACAGACAGCAGCGAAAGGACCCTGGGCAAACCCTTCTCCAGCTGTCCAAATAAAGATGGGTATTGTAGTTTAACCTATTCTTAAAACCCACAGGGATGGAGAGAGGAATGGGTGGGTGGGTGGATGGATGTGGATGGATGGATGGATGGATGGATGGATGGATGGATGGATGGATGGATGGATGGATGGATGTGGATGGATGTGGATGGATGGATGGATGGATGGATGGATGGATGGATGGATGGATGTGGATGGATGGATGTGGATGGATGGATGGATGGATGGATGGATGCTCAGTATCCACCACCAGTAACTCCTTTCCCTGCTTGGCTGGTGATGTTCCAGCTGTATGTTGGCACAGAATCTACAGGATAGTTCCTCATTTTCAGTCACTTGGAGTGCCCAGATACCAGAGGGAAAAACAAGTGTAGCCTTGCCCTGAAGTCAGAGCCTGGGTTAAACCCCAGTCCAAGCATCTCCAGCTGGAGGAGGGCTACATTTAAGGAGAAACTGCTCCTTCTTCCCTCAGGGCCCCAGGAAGCCTGTGAGAATGTAGGAGTTCTGCTGGTAAGACAAGTTTGAAGAAGCAGGACCAGGATGGCAGAGCTATTCCTGTTATTCAGTTCTTTCTAATCCTGAGGCTGCAGAAACAGCTGGAGCTACTGCTTGCACTCCCTTCTTCTGAGAGCAAGAGTCCTCACAAAGACGTGTATTTTTTCCAAGTGCACAGCTTTCTGGCTGCTATTTTTGCTGCGCTGTCTGATCTGCTCCCGTGGCATGATGATATTTCTGTTCTTTTCTTCACAGAATCTTCCCTGACAGGGTGCACAGCACCTTGCAAACATCCACAGTTATGAGCTTGCCTTCTCCCTTTGGTAGAGAGGGAAACTGAGGCAGGGGTAAGAGCTGTCACACAGCCACGGTTACTCAGGGAAAGCAGGAGACCTCAGGAGCTGAGCTCTGGGTTCAGTGCTTTAGCAGCAAGGCCGTCCTTCCCCTCTGAACTGGGCTACTTTAAGTTGCCTCCGCGTTTTATTATGTACAGGATTTTCGTCAGACGTGCAAAGTAAATTAGCACCGTATTCACAGCCATAATCACCTACCAATGATCTCATACATGTGGCACAAAGGGAAAGGATCTGCATGGGATTCTGTTCTGCAAGTATAATCCGCCCATAGCCTCCTTGTTAATTAGCTCCTCTCAAGCATCCAATCTGTGGCAATTATAGCAATCAAAAATGCATTCAGCCCCCCATCCCTCCTGCTCCCCATCAGCACCTGACAAGCCGCAGGCACATTATCCCAAACCACGGCAAGCGCGCGCTGATAGGACAGAAACCTCCCCGCCGCCTGACTCAGGATTCATCACCCACAATGCCAGCCCTGGCACAAGGCCTTGCATACCAGGAATTATTACAAAAAAAGAAAGAAAAGGAGACAGAAAGAGACAGATTTCAATTTTCTCCCATAGTTTTGGGAGCCCATAGAAAACCGAGTAAAAGATGCTATTTAGCCCATTGGGTTCAATTGGCGTCGTCTTCTTCTTCTTTTTTTTTTTTTTTTTTTTTTGCTGATGTCAATGGAAAAGCGAATCTCTCTTACTTTAATGTTGCCTGATTGAAAGGGCCGCTCGCCACATCGCGGCAGGAGGCCCAGGTGGGATGAATGCCTGGGCGATGGATGCATTGTGCTGTGCTCCTCCAGGCACACTTTGTGAGAGCAGCAGCGGGATTGCGCTGGGGGAGTTGGGAGTGGAATCCCACTACAAAGATCTGCCAGTTAAATGCAGCTCCTTCCTCCTCCTGCTGCTTCCCAGTGCTTCTTGCTCCAAGATCTCTGGGGCATGTGTGCAAGAGCAGCTACTGCTGGGAACCTCGATTTGAAGATTGCGCTATGGGCACTCCTTGCTCCACTTGGGATCAGAAATATTGTATTTCTTGGGCAAATCCCTTTGATTTGCACTAGTACCCGCTATCTCAGTAATCCTAGAGGTAAATTTGCTCCTTAGCTTCTTGAATGGATTTTTTTCTTTGCTGTCCAAGTATACAGATAAAGAGTACCTTTCTCAGTCCAGATCCTGTCACTGGCTCACAGGCACTCAGTTCCAGCAGCCCTCCACAGCTACCCATTGCTGTGTCTCAGTGTTGGCACATGGGACAATCCATGTGAGTGCTCCTAGGCCAATCCAATGCAGAATCAGCTGGCTGAGCTGGTCGCAGCAGTGCTCACCAGTTTCCTAGCCCAGCTTGGTTGTGGTCATATCATCCTTCCGGTAGACTGATCCCTTGGGAAAGTTGAACTCTCAGTCTGATGCTCCAACCTGACAATGTGAGACATCACAGGCCCAACTGGGTATAGCATTCTGGGTCCTGTAGACTGCACAATGCTGCCAGGCTTTTAGCTCTGAAGTGTTGAGAAAAGTCCACCAAGGGAGGGATGGTTCAATAAAGCATGGGCTGAGCTCAGGAGAGCCCTCAGATAGCTGCTGCATCCGAAATTGCTTGCTCCTTGATCTCCTTCAAGGTCCTCCCAGGGAATTACTGCTGTTGTTCACAGACAAAATATGCCCCTCAGATGCTCTTGAACTCCTCTGCCTTGAAAATAAATGTCAGAATACCCACACTCCCACATGGCCTACACAGAGCAGAGACAGGCTGATGAGGGAAAGACTACAGAGCCAGAGACAGGCAGAACACCTCCACAAAGAACTTCTCCAGGTATTTGAATGACTATATTGTGCCCTCTTCATCCATCACAGTATTTTGTGCATGGCTCCAGCCCACACAGAAAGCCTGTGGGGCCAGGCCTGCTTTTCAGGCTTCACTGACAGCTTGTGCTGCCCAGGTCCTCACTGCAACCTGAGACACCTGCCATGGCACAGGGCTGCTTCAGCAGGGATGGTGAGCGTGAAGTGAGTGGGAAGGTAGGAAAAAGCTGTATGAGCAGCAGGACAGTTGCTGCTGTAACCAGCTGGGAGAGCTTTTCCATCTCTGTCTAACCAGGATAGTCTGAGGAAGTGTCCCTAGGCAGAGTCTGCCCTGGATGCACGTGGAGACAGCAATTCCCAGCCACCGTCCGGGGAGGATCACAGGGTCCTGGGCATTGGCCCAGCCACAGTGGCATCAGTGGAGACCAGCTTAGATACAGCTGACATCTGGCCTTGGGGTCCAGCAGGATTTCTTCCTCCTGGCATTGTCATTTTTTTCTCTCCCTTGCAACCCTCTGCACCTTGCTGGGCATCTTCTTCTTCTTGCCTTTCCACTCTCAAGCCTATTTCTCTCTAACCCGGACTTGCTACAAAACCAGCCTCACTGCAGGTCCTGCTGGCCCTGAACTTTGCCTGCCCTCAGGCATGCAGGCCAGCACCAGGCAGAGAGCTAAGCCCAGGTACCACCTCTGGCCATCTGCCATCCACAACACTGCTTCCCTTTGCTTGCCCAATAAATGAAGACATTGCACAAGTAGCTCCATCAGTTGAGGGGATCCATGTGGCAGCTGAATGTCACGTGAAGGGTTTTTGAATGACATGAAATGACCTTCTAGAGCACTGTGGTTGCCTCAAATCTACTGCTTATGCCCATTTGTTTAGAGGTTCATGGCAGGTTCATTTGAGCACAAAGTCTGTTTGCTCTCTCCCCTCCTTCTGCATATTCCTGGTGGGGGAGAGGGCAGAGTTGCACCCCGGGATGTGAATGCTCGAGGGGTGAGGGCTACTGGGAAGAAAGCCCAATTGCCAGCATCCTCCATGAGGGGGATGCTGAGCTGGGCTCAGGCTGTGCTGCTGCATGGAGGTGTAGGAACCTCTGCAGAGGACCCAGGCCTTTGCATCGGTATGGAAATGGCTGGAGAATGGGAACTAATCAGTATATACGGAAATAGTGGGAATATTAGCTGAATTAGCTAAGCTGTCATTCAACTTCCCTTTTCCCTTCCTGCTTTCTTTCCTTCCCAAGCCAAAAGAGCTGGTTTACATTCTAATGGCTTTAATTACTTCACGAAAATGTGAGCGGATGGGGAAGCACTGCCACCAACAACGCTTTCACGGTCGGCTGAACGCAATTTGAATTAATTTGGCTGAGATGGCTATTAGCACTAATACTCCAGGGCCTGTCTTGCTGGTGGTGCTTTAACTTCCCGTGCCCCTGACGGAGTGGAGGCTTCCAGGCACTTGCTCAGTTGCCCACCCGCTGAGGCACCTCAAGGAGCGTTGGGAAGTGCTCCCTCTCCTTATCTCCCTCAGTCCTGGCTTTGTTTCACTTATATGTGTTCTTATTTTGGAAGTGACTTAGAGCTGTCTTTGAGCCTGTATCAAGCCGTCCTTCCTGTGCCTCCATCTCTCACAACTGCACTCTCTGGCATCCAGAAAGATGTGAAATTTGCCCAAAGTGCATCCCAGCTTGGCTCTGTGCCTGTGTGCTCATCTCTGTGTGTTTATGTGTGTATTCTCTGTTGTGAACCAAGGGGCTGAGCTCCAGCTGCTGTGCCTTGGTGGAAAAAATAGCAGGAGCCCCTCCTCAGCTTAGTCACATCCACTAGCTCGCAACATTTGTGGGGACTTCACTTCTCTAGGGTCTCTTCCCTCTCTGGAAATGGCCTGAAAAGCTTCAGGTTTAAATGGTTTAAAAGCTTCAGGGGATGGGACTGGCAGACCTTTGGCAGCATGGTACTCCCAGATTCAGCTGGTCTGTATGAGCCTCATCTCTCTAGGAAGCCAAGGGAGAAGCAGCAGCTCTGGAAGCATTGGGGCAGCAGCTCTGTACCTGAGGGCTGAAACTGGCTGCTGTTGTCTGTAAAAGATCCCCTTTTCTACAGCCTCAGGATGGACTTAAACCCCAGAACCAGCCAGAGCTCCTCTAGGCTTTCTCCTCCTTCCCTGCCTGTGTGTCCTGCTTAGCATCAGGCCATGAGTGCCACCTTGCAGGCAAGCCTTGGAGGAAAGTGGCTGCTGGACTGGCACAGCCGTGCTGGCAGTAGGTGATGTACAGACTGGAGCAGGTGTGGACTGACCAGGAAATTGCATCTTCGCATATTAGCACTTCTCAGGGTTGTGTTTGCATCAGGTCACTTGGATTGGTCACAAGAAGCAGAAGCTTGTCACTGGTCCTTTATTCCCTTTATTTCCATGTCCCCTCCAACCCCATCTGATCTCATGGCTGCTGTGAGAGATGCAGGATATGTAGATGCTTTGTCTCTCTTGCCCCTGATTTGTACCCCTGTGCCATCACATTTAGCCTGGCCCCTACCACTCTTGCAACAGCCAGGGAGAGAGATCTGGCAGGGTGTTAATAAAGAGCCTGAAGGAGAAGGAAATTAAAGTAATCTTCTGAATTGTGTCCTTTCCTCTACCCCCGCTGTGCTCCCTCCTCCCTGTCTCACACACACACTCTGCTTCTCATTGCAAATGCTCTCTCTTGGGATTGATTTTCTTTGATCCATCTGCAACCAAATCCTCACAAATGCCACCAGCTTCACTGATTTACAAATCTGTTGTGCTTGAGTGGGCTAAGAAGCCTGCCACTGCTTCGGATTTCGCGTCCTTTTCATGAACTTCAGCTGGAGAGGGCCAGCACTGGGACCACCTTAGCCATTGCTGGAGACTGGCATTCCATATCCTCTGCTGCATTATCTGAAGCGGCTGTTTTCTGTGTTGCACTGGGCTGGAGGTGCTGAGGATGAAGATGCTGGTGGGTGCTGAGTGGGGCCAGGGTTACTCCTTTGGGGGTTTTTGCTCTTGGCCATATCTTCAGGCAATGCTTCCCCAGACTCTTGGGCCACCTGGCTCAGCCTGTTGCCTCCATCTGGCTCCACTCTCTTCCCCTGCATCTGCAGTGGTCAGACCCTTGGCAGTCACCCCAGCTGCTCCCTAAGCACAGACCTGCCTCTCCCAGCTGCAGTGGGCTGCTGTCCCCCTCACCTTTTGCCCTCCTCATGAACATTTGATCTCAGATCAAGAGTGTTCAAATGAGGCACCTTTCTGCCTCTATGGTGCTGTGAAGGGAGAGGACAGCAGTGCTCCTCATAACTACCATGGGCACCATTGCTGAAGAAGTGCCTCTAACTTTCTGTTTGCCTCAGTTCTACCCCTCATCTGATTAAAGCTGTTGCCTCTGCCTGGCTCTCAGGCTGTCCTGGAGCACCTCAAGGTGTCCTCGAAAGGGTGCACAGCCCCTCCCAAGGGATGAGCTCCCTGGGGCAAGCTGAATTGATACAGGGTCTTTACAGCATCATGGACTGGTGGGTTAAAACTTTGATACACCCTAGTGCTTAGGAGGGCAGCAGGTCCATATCAAGATCTTTGGATGCTCCAGAGCTCCATGTGAGACACCTTCTTGGACTCCAGCCTAAACCTGAGGCCAGGCAGGTTGCAGCCTGCAGGGGAAGTCAGTCTGGTTCCAGCCCTGCAACTGGACGTACTGGGATACAAAGAGAACAATCATATATTAATATTCATCCTTGAGCGCTGGTGATGGACTGATTACTGTCTGCAAGGAAGATATCAGACTGCTCACGGCAGGGACAGCTTTCTGAGGTATAAAAGAGATTATTGTATACTTAAAATACAGACTTTGAGAAATGTTTTCTTGGCTCCAAGAAGAAAAGCTTCTTTATTTGTGGAGTTAATTTGCATTTACTGTAGCCTGCATTAAAGTTACCCGTTTCCTTTCATTCAAGGGACTTCTCCTTTGTTCACATGAAAGCAGGCAGATTAACCATCTGCAATGCACGTGTTCCTCCTGCTAATTGCCTACGGGATTCTTCCCTTTACACTCCCCAGAACGACTTCCCAAAGACTAAGCCAAAGTCACCGCAACTTCCCAAGAAGATTACCTAGGAGGGGAGGCTCTGTCACAGCAGCACGAAAATACTCAGCATGGACAAACACCGAGGGATGGACCCAGCACCCAATTCTACTGGTGCACTCTAGGTTACAACAACAATCAGAAGCTGTGCCTGTCAGATATCGCTTCCCTGCTGGCCTTGTTAGCATCCTGCAAGCAGATCACAGGGGGACGTCAGGCGGCTTTGAAAGGAGCTCTTGACTTCTTGGGTGCATACGCAGAGTGTCACAAAGTGTGGCAGTTCCTTCAGCATTCCCTGCCTGGCTTGCTAATGAGAACTCCTTTGATTCAGCATCCCTCTTTGCCCTTGCTGGTATGTAGCAGGGCTTTTGATGGCATCATCATGTGAGCTCTGCGGTGCTAGGTGCTGTACATAATAAAAGAGACTTCCTGCTCTGAAACATTTACAGTCTGAAAGGGCTACACAAAGGACAGAGGCTGGAAACCCAGAGGAATGAAGACCCAACTTCAAAAAGGTATCTAAGAATCTCAAATACTCACCAATGCAAAGAAACTCCCTGGAGGCCAAGGCAAAACTGGCACACCTCCCAGATGGGTATCCCATCAACAAAAGGGGCTTTTTTTCCTCTTTTGAGCAATGCTTGGGAAAAACTGGCTGAGGAAGTGATTCACCACAGTACCTGCTCTGCAGGAACAGGGCTTTGTGCCCTGCTCCTGGGTCTCTGCGTTTCTCTGGAGAGGTTCTGCTCCCCTGTACCACACCTGCAGTTTTGCCAGTTGTTGACAATTTTGCAGATGCAAACCCTTATCTACCTTTCCATCCAGAACACTCAGTCCCTGTCTCTTACAGGGTTCGAGGATGCATGAGATATGGATGTGTATCATGGCTGTGCCCTGCTCCTTGGACAGAACACGAGTGGAGCTGGGTGCTTTCTAAAGCCCTTGGTCTGGGAGGCACCCACCAACTCACTGAGGATAAAATGATCCAGCCAATGTCCCTGGTGCCCATTTTCAGCAGGCCTGTATGTCTGTGAACCAGTAAGCAAATATCCTTTAGATCCCCCCCTCAGGGGGCCTGATCAGGCTTTCCCCAGAGGCATTTAGCTTGCAGGGATTCAACACTAAGATTTATACATGTTTTAGCTAAGTGATTTAATGACTGCGAATCACTAAAGCAAGTTAAAATAAGAGCAAGTGATGCAGCTAAGAAAAGGCTTTCAGAGGAGACAAGGTTTGTAAGTTGTCAGAGGGAACTCTCTTCCTGTCCTCCATTTAACATGAAAATTTGCCTATTTTTATGCTTCTAGCACCAAAAAAGAGGATTTCTGACTCATTCTGCGGGGTTGAAGAAAGACAGCTTCTTAGGCTCAAAGGAAGAAAGCAGCGATCATGAGGACTAGAGCATCATAGACCACCCCCTCAACAATGCTGTACTAGTTTTCAGCATCCAATGCATCCAATGTCACTAAATCCTTTGTGGGAAAGCACTGCATCTCTCATCTGAGCAGCCCGGAATGAAGATTTCATCTAAAGCGCCACCTTGCCTTTGCACAGGGGGATTTGTAAAGAACAAAAGCTTCAAATAATCCTCCTCATCTTAATAAAAGGATAAGATACAGTTACAAGCAGTCTGGGGAAAATCTAGGTGAGTTTCAGATTTGGATAGGCAGCTTAAGCAAGGGAGTTTAAAGAGTTTGACAGACATAGGTATTTCTGTCCTCCTGCATTGTTTTGTGAGCAGAAGACAGCAGTGTAGGTTCTTAGATGATCCTGGCAGCCCGCTGGGAAGAGCCGTCCAAATTCCTTGATTTCCTTCCTGTGAGGGAATACTGGTTCAGACCGCTGGCTGGCACAGACTGCCTTTTCCCCTCTGACGGCAGGGGAACCCAGCCAATTCCAGCCTGCTGAGCTCCTGGCTCGCTTTCCGAGCTGCAGCGTTGAGGGTAAGCGTGCCGGGAGAGTCTTCAGTGAATGAGCCTGTGTGCTCAAGAGAGACCATCTGGTTTTACTGGAAGCACTGCAGATTAAAGGTCTCCTAATGGTATTTAATTTAGATTCCACAAGACCTCCAGTGGATAGCTAACAAAGGATCAAAAATGTATTTCTTAAAACATCTCCACTGAGAGATAGCAAAGCTGCTGAAGCTTAGTGGGATGTAAGTGTGTAAACACTGCTCAGCAAGCTCCTCAGCACAGGCTTGGTTCATGCAGAATAGCAAGAGAGGCAGACAGCTCTTAAGGTTTTTTCTAATCTCAAGGCTTTCCAGAGGGATATGATGGTGAAATGGGTGCTGGAGCTTGATGCAAGGGGCTGCATGCTGCTGGCAGGGTTTGCCCTTTGCCTGCAGCACAGCTGTATGCAGGCATATTCTTGACATTATCTTGGTGAATTTGCACCAGACAGACAAGAAATGTGAGTGTGTTTCTAGGGGGGAAATCTTTATGAGCATCTTTATGGATGCTCAACATCTTTCAGATCCAGTCTTAGACTGGTGATAAATGGGTTTGAGATGCATCCTGAGGGATCATCTCCACTTTTAGGGATTGCGTTTGTGGATCTTTGACCCTGCTGGATCTCAGCCACATTCACAAGAAGATTGCAACTGATTTTTTCATGCAGCATTCACCTGACTTGTCACGTTCTTTCTGAGTGAAGCCCTCACTTCTTCCATTTGCTGCAATCAAGGAGTATTTGCTGGGATGCCAGGAGTGGTGCTGGACCATCAGACTGTGTAACTCTGGTTTTCACCACAGTAAAACCTTATGGCAGGAACTCTGCCCTGCAGAACATTTTGCTGCTGTTTCTCCAGCCCCTGCCAGCAGCGAGATTTCCTGCTGTAGCAGTGCAGCACTGTACAACCTACGCTGAGACTTCTACCACAGCGATACTATAAATCCTCATTCAGATGCTCCAATTATCCCTCTCATTGCACATCTGACTTCAGAATCCCATCAGACAACTTCACTTAAATTCTACAAGCGACAGAGTCATTAAGTGCAGTCTGGTCACCCTAATTCCTTAATAATTTGACATGGGCATTTTTTCACCTTTTTTATGCCCATACAGGGAGATGGTTATAATCAGGGAAGTGACTTGGTTCAAATGACATAATTGGTTTTCATATTTATTCCCCCTCACTGATCTCAGTTCAAACGTGCTCAGCTCACAAGTCAAAAAGATGATTTCTTCTAATTATCAGTTCTGCAGAGCTCATCTTGGGCTCTGCAAATCCAGCTGTATCCTTTGTGCCTCTACCATGCTGTCACCAAGAATAAAGTGTTTGCAATCAGGAGGCAGTCAGTCATGTTTTGTTGCTAATGTGCAAGGCAGAATGGAAGCTCATTTGCTCCTTCACCCTGCTACTGGCTCTGTTGAGTCAAGAGCAGAAAAATGCATGTTTTCAGCTGGGGCATGACTGCAGGAGGGAGATGCAGGGGGCTGTGTAGGGGGAGAAACACGAGAGGGATATTCCAGGCTGCAGGAACAGCAGATGAGGTGAGGGTGATGAATGTTGTGGGGGATGAAGTCACTCATGAGTCAGTCTTCTTGCACAAAGGGTGAGTGGAAGGGCCATGTCCCCTTGCTTGAAAGCTTCCTGCTCTGTGGGCTGGGATTTTACAGCAGGCTCCTGCAGCCTCTGTGACTATTCCTGTAGTCAAGAGTTTGGGTCACACAGTTGTATTTATAGGTCTGTGACACAGTCCCAGAGCTGAGGCCATGCTTGTATTGATTGATGTTTAAACAATCTCTGATACTGATGCCACAGGCCCTCCTCATTGAAGCTGTTGTCTCTGCTAATCGAGCTCCTCCTGAACTTTCAGGCCTTGCATTTTTAGGCTAAGACCAAATCATGACTCTTGATGAGAAACTGGGGTTGGGCTACTCTTGCCATGGGAGTGGGAAGGGATGTACAAAGGAAAGAGCCAGGAGGAGAGCCAGGAGACTACAAGTTTTTGTCCCTGCAGCTGCTGCACAAAGCCACTTCTTCCCTGTGGATGGACCCACCACAGGCTCCACGCTCTGACCCATCCCCTGGCAGCAGTCACAGTCAATCTGACTCTGTGAAGTGCTGCCCTTGCCAGAGGAAGAAATGAGTCCACAGTCCTTGTATCATTCTCATCACTGTGCTGGCTGAGCAATGACTTAATTTTGTGCACAGAGCTGGTGCTGCTAATGGGTTTGATAGACAGCTCCTCAAAATCCAGGGCTCAAACGGGCCTTTGCTAAAGACCTCTATTTAGCATGTCCATCTGTTGTGTGGATGGCACAGATGGCAAAAGCCATATTTCAGCAAGACCTCTGCACATCTCCTCACCTGGCAGCCTGGGGGGTGAGCTGACAGCAGGGCAAAGGGGAGCAGCAAAGTGCTGGGAAGCTTTGTGAGCAGGTGGAGAAGAGCAACTGAGGACCAAGCAGCTAGGGGCTGAAGGCAGATTGTTCCATGAGTCATGCATTTTTAACAAAATGGCTTCTACCTGGAAAAGGAGCGTGGTGCCTGCTCCATCTCCCAGCTCTTTCTGCCGCAGGCTGCAGGTCCTGCTACAGCACAACCCTGCCACGCACAAGTAGGCTCAGCACGGAGCAGCTGAGCAAAGACCTATGGGCTGTGATACCTGGGGGTACAGAGCTCCAGCACCCTATCTCCTGAGCCAAGCCTCTCTGAACTTCCCCAGCAAAACCCACTGCAATTTCAGACATCTGGTGACACATTTGCTACCTCTTGTCCCCTCTCCCTGTGCCACCTGAGAGCTGTGGGTTTGTTTTCTGTCAGAGCTCCAAAATCTCAAGGGGATGTTGGCGTGCCGTGCACGTGGGATGTGGATGAGATGCTCTGGGGACTCTCCTGCATCACGTGGCTGCCCTGGGGCTGAGATTGCTGGGGATGTGGCTTGAAGTCCCTTTTCTTCCTTTCCAGTCTTGTGTGCCTAATTCCTCTGAAACAATCCCAAAAGGGCAGTCAAACATTTCCATAATAAGGAGCATTCTAAATAAGCAGTTTCTGTCTCTGCCTCATCTGTAGGCTTTTCTTAAGACAGAAAGTAGTTACTTTTGAAAGTAAGAACAAAACCCCAAAGAAACCAAACTGAATTTATTTCCTTTAAGCAGTTGTAGAAAATGTTAATTTTGATGATGAGCTTGTCATGCTCTGTGGGTTTTTTTCAGTGCTTCTACTTGGAGGGAATGAGTAAATTCTACCTACGTTTAAAGTATGGACAATTTTATACACTTACACATTTATCTATATATATGTATATACAGCTAAGCTTTCCTGATCTTGCCTACAGCTCTTTTGGAGAGAGCTTGTGTTAGTCTTGCAGATATGGATACTAAACTTGATGCATGATGCAGTAGTTCTGTACCTGAAATAAAGATAAGGTGAAAAATTCCCACAGCTCTATTAATAATTTTCCCAGCAGGAAGAATAATATTCATCCTCCACTTCAGATTGGTCACTTTCTGCAGTGTTATAAAATATCTCTCATACATCAAAAATCACTCCAAAATGAGGGACTGCTTTTCACTGACTTGAAACAAAAAGGATTAACACAGAGTACAAATGCAAAGCTGATAGATAATGGCATTTCTTTCTAAAGCTTCTATTACTTTCAGATTTCCAATCACCTGATGGACAAGTTCACCCCAAGTTACAGGAGCAGGCGATCCCTTGTGTTTACCCCTTTGGCATGATGAAGGAGATTTGTCAAAGCTTTTCCCATTTCTCCGAATTTGAGACTGACAAAGCAGACAGTCACAGTGAGTTCAGAGCAGACATTACCAAGACTTTTCAAATATCTTGTTTCTGAGGATCTGCATTATTTTGCTATTTAGTGAATCCATCCATCCATGCATCCATCCATCTGCACTGAACCTCACAGTTATCTATACACTGACGTACAACCATTATTTTTGCACAAACACACCAGCCCACCCATCCACTCTCATACTGTGCTGGGGCTGGTAATGCAGCAGGAGCTCCCAGACTGGGACCTTGTGGTGCCTGTCAAGGAAAAACATCTTTTCTTCAGCAGGTTTTACACCGATCCTCCCAAGGTCACCTTTCTGATAAATCAAACACTAAAGAGTTGCCTTGGAAGATATCTCACAGCCTCTGAACAGGCTCTCACATCCCAGCATGGCAGGAGCTGTCACCCTGTGAATGGAAGAAGCACCCTGGGAGTTTCCACATCCAGACATGCAGCTGAGCCAGCTCTCAGAAGAGTGTTTGAGGGCACAGGGGTAGCAGACAGGCAGGGCATGGCAGAGCCAGGATCTTCTGCCCTGCATTTGTCCTCTACCCCTGCACACGCCACATGTCCTGTTCACACCTCATTTCACCACTACCTTTGTGTCTCTTCCCTGGATGGGGAATGATGCTGTCCCCATCACCACTGGCTCTTGTTGGGGAGGAAGAGGCAGGGAGGCGTGGGATGAGGGAAAGGGACAGCATTCGAGAGAGGATAAAGATGCTGGGACAGCTGATTGATGGCTCACAAAGGGGAGGGATAGGAATCTACACCCCTGCAGAGGCACCAGCCCAGGAGGAAAGGTGCTGAGCAAGCATCTCTCCCCTGCAGAAAGTGCCAGGGGAGGTTTTGCACTTGCCCGTGAGGGACCTCTCCCCTGTGTCACTGTCACAGTATCACCCCTGCAAGAGCTCCCCTTCTCCTTCTCGGGAGTTTAGAGAGCTCCCAGGACAGCCCCAACCTTGCATGATCAAGGCTGGGCTCCATCACCTGTGTCTGGTCCCTCAGTCCTGCCCCTGCCATGCACAGCAGCAGGCAGCTCTCACCAGCCACACAGGCTGGGAGGGCTCTGCAGGATCAAACACTGGATTTTCCCTTCTGTGAGTGGCAGCAACTAAAGCAGCTCTCCTGGCAGCTTCTCCTGGAGCAAACACGCTGAGAGGGCCCTCTGAAGAACGAGGCTCCATTTTCCATGGGTGCCTAGATTCAATGCTGTGCCACATGGGAGAACAGAGAGCCCCAGTCCTGATGGCAACAGAGAGTCCAATTCACTGCCAGGAGCCTCTGAGAGTCCTGCTGGTGTGGCTGGACATGGTGGCTGTAAACCACTCTGTGTCCTCGCTGAGGTCACCCAGTGTCCATCTCAGCCATGGCAGTGGCCGATGTGCAGAGCCTTCTGTCTCCAGCACCAAGAGAGGAGCAGGACCCTGGAGAGCCTCCACTGGCTGGTGTGCACCTCCAGTAGCCCTCAGACTCCCAGGCCAATTAAAATCCTCTTCAAACGATGTGCCTCATCTCCAGATCCCTCTGGGGAACTTGCACCTCATTAGTGTAATTGGGAGATATTTCCACCCTAGCAGAGCCCACCCAGCCGCTGAACTACCATGACTGTTGTGGGAGTGAGTCTCATAACTTGAGACACAACAGGGTGAAGGGGACCACCAGCTCTGACATCTCACGGGGACCTTCTGTAATCACTCCTTGCAGGGTTCAGCAAACAATGCAACAGCACTTTTAAAATAGGAACTGTTGTTTCTGTGATGCCTGTATACCAACGCCTCTGCCCCGGAGCTCCACTCACTTCATAAATGCTTGCCACTGTATCTAGGTACCCACAGGTTGGATACAGCTTTGAAAACCTCCCAATTTATCCTCAGGGACTACAAGGTAGTTATCCAACCCCCATGTCACAGGGAAACTGAGGCAGAGGGCTGTGAATTAGAGCATGAACAGTGCAGTCTCCTCTGGCCCTGGAGGGCTGTGGGGTTAGAAAAAGCAGATGTGGGGAGCTCCCCCTCAGAAAACCTCCCTCCAAAGCCGTTTCCAAAGAGCCAGGGGAAGGGAGCAGCGGTTTCACGGTCTGGATTCCCTAGGGTGTCCTTCCTTCCTGGGGCAGTCTGGATAAGGCTGTCCACCTTCTACCAGATTCTGCCACATCAACTGTGCTGTGAGGCAAGAAGCTTCTGGCTCACCAACTGGTTTTAATGGAGCTGGCAATGGAGGGAAAGGCGGGGGCGAGGCAGGGGATGAGGTGAGTTAGCAGAGCAGCCTGTGCTCTACCCTTCTTTCATGTGCAGGGAATTTAACACACCAAAGGTTTCCCTGGATGACAGTCGGCTCATGAGCCTGAAATAAATGAGACAGCAGCATGGGGAGGTGTGAGACCAGCGCCGTGGAGTGAGGAGGGGGCAGCTCTGCCAGCTCCTGCCCTCTACACTGACACATGGCAGGGCTGGGGAAACTGAGCCCTGCTATCCTGATCCCCAGGGAGCTGCTGTGCTCCTGGAGCTGGTGTCCTGCACACTGCCTCACCAGCATGGGTGCAGGTGGCACCATTGCCACCTTGCTCCCAGCTGGTCAAATCAAACACCTTACTGAAGGAGAAGCGGCAGCACTAAACGGCCACATGCTCAGCAGAGCAGTAAGTCCTCCCTGGTTCCCACCTTAGTGAAGCAGCTGTAACCGTATAAAATTGCCATTTTCCTGAATATTTTCTGCCTGCAAGGACCATGTTTGCTGCCTAATGCAATAGACACAGACTGGGACAAAGTAAATTCAGTGACAGCATAAGGACAGAAGGTTTTGACAGACCCTGGCTCAACGAAAAACAAATTTTCATGGCAGTTAAGAGGTCTTCTGCTTCCTCCAAGTATTGGCTCCAAACGGATATAGAGCAGGTCTTGTACGGCAGGATTCTCCCCTTCCTGTCTTAAAAGTATTATGAAAGATTAGTGCCTGCTGTCATCATGGTTTGCAGGCATGTTATTGTTATTAATTATGGCTATTACTGCAGCACAGACCTACGCAGCATCTGGCCCACAGGCTGCCTGCAGAGCCGGGCTGCCAGCGCGGGGAGCAGCTCCTTCTGCCCGGACAGCTTGGGAGCCAAAAACCCGGCAGCTGCCCGAGCAGCAGGAGCTCACCCGCGCCGTGGCCAGCTGGCTTGGCAGCCAACACGCCGTGCCAGCCAGCCCGGCGGCAAGCAGGAGCTCTCCTGCCTCCAAACACTGCCTGCTGCCGGCCGGGAAAGGTGGGAATCTACTGAGCACGGGAAAGGGACACATCCCTTTGGAGAGCAGCAGCCACGCCGGGGTGTCCGGCAAAGCTGTGCGTAAAACAGGAATGAGTTTTCATGGGGGTTTCCAAGCAATGGATTTAGCTCTGGAAGTTTTGCAGTGACCTCTTTCATCAGCCTGGGATGCTCGGGAATGCTGGGGGGTTTTTATGTGGCATTTTTTGGACGCGGGGGAGGACTTTGGTATTTTTAGAGGCTCTCCTTCATCTCCCCTCTGTTGTCTCTTTGCTTTCTTCCTTTGAAGAGAAGTGAAGAGAGGAAAGGGAAAAAGGAAACACTCCAAATTGAAATGGGAGGGCTTGAAGCTTTGCTGGAAAGCAAAGGAGAAGAAACCTCCCCTGGTGGCCCTTCCCTGGGGGGAAGAATGAAAGGAAATGTGGTGAAATCAAAGTACTTGTGGAAATGTAAATTCCTAGTAAACACCGTGGGGGAAGGAGTCTGTGAATATTTAAGTAACTCTACTTAGTTGTATCAACGACAGCTCAGCCCCGGCAGGGAGGAGGAAGGGGGGTCTGCCACCTCTCCGAGCCCTGTGACATGGGACCCCCAATGCCCCACAGCAAGCGATTCATCCCTGGGAACTAATCAGCCCTGCCAGGGAGAGACGCTCCCTGCTCCTTGGGAGTTTCTATTTTTGCCGTGACTTACAGTCACCGCTGCTCTAATGGGAATGGCCGGGTGTTAATGAGCATCCCTGGATGGGGTGTCTTGGCATCGCTGTTCTTGACAGCAGAATTCACGAGCCCCATCCAGCCTTGTCACCCCCAGAAGTGGCTGATGGGCCTCAGTGGGACCTTATGTGTCACTTGGACAGGAGAATTAACAAAGACATTTACTTCATCCAGAAGAATTATTTGCTGAGGAAACTGCTGCAAGAGGAGCAAAGAGCAGCTCTTTGTAGGAAAGGGTACTTGTCTTTTGTAGGAAGAGTCCATGAAGACCCTTGCCTGAGAATCTGAGTCCCTGAGAGACCGGGCTTAGCAGGCACAATTCTCTCTACCAGGTGATTGCTCAGTAAGTGGCTTGTTTGAATTGTACAGACCCTGGGGAAATGTTTTTATCTGGGAGGACATCTTGGTAGTGAGCATCACAGATCCACATGTTAATGGAGCAGTCCCAAGCACCTAGAGTGGACAGAAGGGTGAGCAGGCTGTGTCGTGAGCCTGTTGCACCAACAGCTATGTACTGGCATGGACATAGACAGAGACTACAAAACTCAAGGCTCAGCTGTGATTTATCCCCAGGGTCATTCCAGCAAATTCAGGGATGTCTGCTGCTACTTAAACCCAGAGAAGGTAAAGCCTTTGATTTGATTTTACATCTCTGCGTCTAGATATCCTCTTTCCATCAAGTCTTTGGGCAGGAAAATGAGAGAAGGCCAAGTCATAGGATAAAAAGACAGGACAGAACCATTTATTTTATGCATCCTAATGACTTGTTTCTTTAGGTCCTGGCCCTGCTATGACTGTGGGAGTCATGGACCAAGGAGGTCCCAAAGGTGCCCAAATTGCTCCATGAGATTTCTCCTCCTGGCATCCAGCACGTGAGCTCCTTGCTTGACCGGGAATGCTGGTCCCAGGTCCCCTCCAAAGGCAGGGATGGGGACTTGTGACCAGGGAGGAAGAAGTGATTAGGAGGTCCTCAAACTTGCCAAAGTCTGGAGCTGGTAGATAGCAGAGGCAGACTGTTGCTCAGTCCTCAGCAGCATGGAAATGCGGCTGCAGTTCAAGAGCCTATTAAAGAGCCGAGGCATACACAGACTTCATTAGCCACATGTCAGAAAGCACTTTTTACAGTAAATCCTACTTAATAGCCATACGCTAGGAGAGAATTAAATGCTTTTTAGCTCTCAGACAGTTATGTAAACTTGAGAGAGGAGAAAAAAAAAAGATAACAAGTACCAGCAGAGGAGTCTTCAGTACATACCAGTTATTAATGTATTTATCTAAGCCATTTATTTATTGAAGAGATATTTTTTTCCTGGGACAGACCTATTAAGTCTGACAGCTTAATTGACACCCAATGGGAAAAATGCCATTTTAAAAAGTAGTTAGACTCCCATTGATTTCAATATAAACTCCATTTTTTATTTTGTATTTTTCCCCAGCCATCACAGTCAGTTTGACAGACTCGTTAACAAGATACTAAACTGCCCCACTCTTTTTTGAGGACAATAAATTACTATGGAGAAAGATGCTGTTGTCTTAACAGATGCTTTTCACAGTGTAAACATCCCTTGACTGATAAGCAGAGAGGGAAGAAGCGTGCAAACTAGCCTCTTCATGCTAAATAAATAACAGGGCTGGAAAACTGGCACTGAAATCAGTGCTGTTTCGCTCTGCAAAGAATGCTGTACTGGAGGACAGGATGGTTTAGGAGATGGATAATGGCATACAGAGAGTTTGCTTGGTCGTGGTTTGCCGTGTTAATCCATCTGGCTGTAGGGGAGAGGAGCTCTGTGGCTGTCTGGGATGTGGCTGATGAGGGCTGTGGTGTGGGGCTGCATGGCCCCACCTTGCTCTGGCATGGACACAGTGGGTCCTTCCCCTGCCAGGTCCCTTCATCTGGGTCACAGGGACAGTAAGGCTTGCAGCAGGAGCTGGCTGACCTGCAGCTCAGAGGCCAAAGGGAGCAGCCTGAGGTGACACTGGCTGGTGGCTCACAGGCCGAACTGGCTCACGCTGCCGCGTCATTCAGCACAGGGGAACCCCTGCCAGCCACAGCACTGTCTGGATGCAGGCCTTTGCCAGGGTCCGGGGTTAGCTGATGGCAGCTCTCCGCTGGTGTGTGGGTGAGAAACCCCTCCCTGTGCACCATGGAAGAGACTGGGGGCCACAGAGTTCATTAGCAAGGGCCAACGTGCGAGCACAGAGCAGAACTTCCTGAATGTCGGCTCCAGGAGAGACGTGGGACAGACCAGCAGGTGCCTCTGCATGGATACCAGCTCCACCTGGGCAGGGGCACAGGGAAATGGCCGTGCACATGGGGCTGCAGGTGGTGGCTCAGCATCATCTGGCTTCTTTGAACTCTTCTCTGAGGTCTCTCCATGACAGGAGTTTGAGGCTGAGCTCCCTCTTTGACAGCAGCAGCTCCACTCCAGGTGGTGTCATGAGACCTCATTCCCCAGGATGGCAGCACCTTCTTTCCCAAAGAACAGATTCCTGCAGTCAGTCACACTGCCATGGGTTATGTCTCAGGGGCTGGGGCTTGGCCAAGCCACCTGTGAGTTACTGACCATGGCTGCCAGTGCACCCTCACCTTTACAGTGAGTACTGCTGGGCTGTATTGGTTGGTTCTTCCTTTTCAACCACAAATAAAGAGGCAGAGGTTTTGTTTTAAAATGGAGATGCTGCCAGACAAGGCAGTCTGAGAGGGACAGTCACTGGTCAGGGCAGCTTTATTCCTGCCTAACAAGATGGTCCTGGCTGTTGTCACACCCGTGGTGTTGGATGCTGGAGTAGCAGCAGAATGTCACAGCTCCTGCTGTCCCCCAGAACCTGGAACACCCTCAGGGACAGACATTGGCCATGCTCAAAGCCCCTCAAAGACCATCACATTGGGGCAGCAAGCAGGAAATAAGAGAGTTAAGTTTTTCTGTATTTATACTTACTGCTTGTATTTTGACCCTGCTCTGGATCCTTTTCTTACAACCACCACATCCATTTCTCCTGTGGGCGCTTCCTCAAAATCCTTACTAACTGCAGCATTGAGTCAGAAAGTTCCTGGTTTTCCTGGCATCCCCTTTCTTCCTCCCCCTCAAACCAGCCCTCCCCATCTACGCATTCCCAGCTCAGAGCACTGCATTAATGCTCCATTTTATTGCATGCTCTTAATGACGCATCTGCAGATACTTCCCCTCTCTAACTGAGCAAATTCTTGCTGGGATGGAAATTTTAAAACGAGAGTCAGATTGTTTCCACATCACAAGGCACAGCCAGGCTTTAAATACGACAAAATTCCTGAAATCCGTTATCCTGTCACCTAAGTATTTAAATAATTAACTACAGAAACATCCCACAGGCCTGGCTGAGAAGGTGAGAGTGTTTGCATACTAATTGATCACTAAATGCAAAGCAAACAGCTCATGGATCTGTCAATAATTACTTTAGAAGAGGCAGCCGCGGTCACTGAAATGAACTTAATCTACTCAGAGACTCAGCAGCACTTACAGGTGTAAGCACCGGCTCTGGCTGTTCACTCTAATGACTTTATTATTTCAATGTCATTAGCCCTGTTCCTCTCCAAGTTTTGCTAATGGGCACGCACATAACCAGCCTTTGCTACTGAATCATTCTCCCACTTCTTTATTTATTCCTTTCACTCTGCGGGGGCTGCAATTGCTTTCTATATCTATGCACACACATATATTGATCTTCCCCCCCCCCTTTTTTTTTTTAATTAGAACAGAAAGGACAATTTTCTTCCTGAAGGTGGCAATCAGAGGAAAGCACGGTTCATTTCCGAGGGGTTCCCACCTCCAGATCCCCAGCACATGCTGTGCATCCCGGGCTCCCTTACATAAAGACACATCAGAGCGAGGAAATGAGCCTGGCTGCTGTTTAACCATTGGGATGCTACTGCAGATCTTTTCTAGGAGACTGAGATGCTGAAACAAAGCCAGAGCATCCTCTGAGAGTGTTGCTTCCTGAATCCATCATGCCCTGGCTCCTGGTCCCCCCCTGCACATCTCTCCAGGGTCTTGGCCGAACCATCCCCAAGCACACTTGTTCTCTGTCCAGCTTCTTTCTTCTATTCCCTGCTTTCCCTGCTGCTCCAAAGCCTCTGCACCATCTCGGCTTCAAAATCCTGCTCTGCCTATACCAAAAACCTTGGATTTGCTCGGGGGAGGCAGCTGCCTCGGCTTCCCTGGGTCCCCCCTGCCTCGGTTTCCCTGGTGCTGCGGCGGTGGCTTGCTGCGGCCTCCGTTAATGAGAACTGGTGCAGGGGACTCTGAAGCTCTTAGTAAAAATCTCCCTTGGACTGACCCAAATCCATCTCAGAACTCCAGGGGCGGATGGTTTTGAGGATTTTTGTGAAATGACATGTCAGCAGCCGCATTCCCACCGTTCCCAGGTGGGAGATGGATGCGGCGGGGCACTGACAGAAGGGAGACAGACAATCTACACTTTCTGGATGTTACTTGAGTAAAAGGAGGATGGAGGTGAATAGAAGGAGGCCTTGGTCTACAGGGAGCTTTACAGACTCACTGAGCTCTGCTGAGCACTACTCATGCCCCTCAGTGTGTACCCTACAGGTGAGGGTACACGCTGCTGCCTCCAGCCCCAGTGTCTTTGCACCCCATGGCCAGGTGGACGTATCCCCTTTTGTTTTTTCTTGCTGGGACAGGGGGTCTTCGAAACAGCCACCACTGCATTTATGCAGCATGTAAGACTCCCCAGGCCATGCTGGGCAGGGATGTGAATTTCACTACATGATACCTTTAAAGGCATTAGTGTTTCTCCATTAAGCAATGAGCCCTCACTGCCTTGGCTCAAAAGCCTTGTTTAGTCCCTTTTGGCTCAAAACTCTTGTTTAGTCCAAATTCTAGCAGGATGAAGGACCAGGCTCACCCTTTTCAAAATCAGTCAGCTATAAGATGGGAGGAAATTTTCCCTGTAGGCATCTCAGCATTGCCTGAAGGTGGTGGTGATGTTTCTTTGAAGCACTTGAAGTCACACATCCCCCAGTGCAGGATAAGCGTGGCAGCCAGCTCTGACTCTGCCATCCCCAGCCCTCTCGAGGATGAAGTAGTGATGGGGGTTGCTTCTTTTAACCTAGAGCACAGAGCTTCTGGCTAGGAGTGTGAAAAAGTGCCTCGTAGGAGGATTATTTGCCTTGGCATTAAGCTTGAATAAACAGGCAGGGGACACTGGGTGAGGGATGGAGGGCGCTGAGCTCAGACACACGCTAATGAATGTGGCATCCTTGAGTGTGTGAAGGAAGGGAAGGCAGACAGAGCTGTCTGTGTGGGAGGCCTCAGCACTGACAGTACACTAATCAGTGCAGCCTCTGCCTCAGCCCTGCTATTGCTCAACCCATTAGTTGAGCTGTTATCATAAAGCTTTCTCACAGCCCACCCCTTTGGCGGTTCTGGCTCCCAACAAAAGGCAACCTTTGGTCTTCTTTGGAGCATCCTACTTACAAGATCACCTGTGACCAAAGAGGGGCTGCTCCCACATCCACCAGTTGCATCCTACACCCCACTCTCCGAATCACAGGCTGATTAAGCCAGTCTCTTTTTTCCAAGTCATGTGGTGCAAAGACTTATTGAGCCACTTTGCTCAGGGCGTCTTCCTTTGTGAGAGATTGAAATAATTTTAAAAATCCTCTTCCCTTATTTTGTGGGGTGAAGGGATGATTTGTGTTGCTGTCACAAGTCCCTCCGCTGTCTGTTGTCAGCAATGTCCCAGCCCCACTGTCCCGTGTGCCCACGAGGTCCCTGTGCTGTGTGTGCTGGGTTGCAGCCTTTTTTCCTCCTTTCCTGCATTAACCAGTGAGGTAGGAAAGAGAAGGCTGGAAACAGCTTTTTTAACAATCCCTGCCACGACTCCACCACCAGCCTCTTTGACTTCATGATTTATTTCTTTTCAGGAGTGAGCCAGACTGTGAAATCACTTTGAAGTTTTTCTCCTGAGAGGAAACATCAGGAAAGTATTAATACAACCAATTTTTTTTCTGTGATAGAGGCAAAAAAGAAAACCAAGGCAGAAATAAGAAGAGCTCCTGCAGAGTTGTTTACTCTAGATTAAACTGTCCTAGGCTCTCCAGATTTTAACAGCTTTAGCTGAGGAACAGCCTGAAAGTGATTAATTTATAAGGTGACAAATATAACTTGCAGGCAAGAGGCAATTTGACTGTTTGGCTGGGAGCGAAGAGGCTGTAAACAGGTTGTTCCACCCTGTGAACAATATATTCGCTTTCAAGTTGGGGCTAAAATTCAGAGCTCTGGATACCTTGGGTTTTGGTATCTGACCCAGAGCTTTAATGGTCTTGCTGACAGTCTTTTACCAGCTGATGGACATTCCTAGCTCTGTGTGGCCTGAAGGTCACATAGCCCCCTGAGAACTGCTGCAATGAGTGATTCAGCCAAAACTCTGCTGCATTGTTGTGCACAGGTGGGCAGGGGAACATTCAGAGGGAAGGCGCATCCAGGGGGATGAAGCCGTGTGCCTGTGCACCCATCTGCCCCAGGGTGCCCTGCATTCTGGGTGCAGGCACAGTTACCTGTCTCACAAGTTCTCTGCAGAATGCCAGATCATCTCTCAGGACTAATGACATTAATTGTGCCTGGATGAAAGCAGACACACGCTGCTTAATTTATTCTTCCTGTATTGCTGTTGATTGCTTGTTATTCTATTACCCCCCCACTGGATAGATCTTGTACTCAATTATTGCACTGATGACCCGCCTTTGCTGCTAATGTGACACTCTTGTTTCCTCTTCACTACAACAGCCTCTGGAATAACATAATGCATCAGTTCTGTGCAGCAGCACACGAGGCTGGGAGCGCTGTGGCTCTCACACGCTGGCGCCGAGAGATCCCTGCAGCAAGAGACACCATCCTTCTGTGGTACCGGTTTAATGAAATATTTTGTGAGTTGCAGTTGTCTCTGCTGCTGTCCCCAGGCCCCATGTTTTGACCAGGCACCAGAGGCTTGAGAATTATTGATCTGGGTAAGTCGGGGAGTTGTGAATAAGGTTGTTCCCTCCAAGAGGAGGAGGGATCTCACAGGAGATATATGAAGGCGTTGGCTTGCTCCTCGTAGCTACTGCAGCTTTCCCATATGTCTTCCTGTTAAAGTGTGCACTGGCTTAACTAAGACAAGAATTAGAGGAAGGCTGAGGGCTGCAGGAAACAAAAATTTGGCAACTCAAAACCAGGATGTGGGATGCCTTTGAAGCCCAGCACATCAGACGATGGGGTGCAACACAGACTTATCTTCTTCCTAATCATGACTTGGAAGATCACCCCTTCCCACCCACAGCTGTGACACGATGCCTTTTGTGCAGCAAGATGGGAGTATTGGTCTGCCTCCCAGAGCCCCAATTTTAACCTTCTGCGTGGTCTGGCCAGGCTCAGCAGGGAAGTGGGTCACAACCACACAGGCTGAATGAGACTTGGAGGAGCCATGTCTGGAGAGCAGAACGTGCTCATCCTGCCACAGGGATTTGCTGGTCTTGAGCTGTCCACTGAATCAGAGTCACTCTGACCCTGCTCCAAGCAGACTCACAGTCCCCCCCACTCAGCCTGAGTGAAGACTTTGTTGCTCCCTGTGCAAGAAGGGCCTGCGTGGCTTTCCCTTCCTCACTGCCTCCTTCATCACAAACGTAGTTCAAAACAAGAGTTTTCACAGTTCATTTTTGCCAGTTTCAGAGAAAAACCCTTCCTCAAGGCAGCAGTTCTCTGACTCAATAACTTTGTTTATATCACTGGCTGCAAACGGCCTTCCAGAAGCCGGGCTCCAACTTGTCTCCCAATAAAAAAGTTTCAAAGAAGACTGGTTTGAGGGAGGTTCCTGAAAACTACTACATATCCAGGTCTTAGCAATGTTGCTCTCTGATAAAACCGATGATCGGGATGGTTTTTAGGAACTCTGACGATTGCAGGGCCATGGGACAGACCCCATGCAGGGGTGGGAAATGTCTTCTTCCCTGCGCTGCAAAACAAAAGAAAATTATTCTAAAAACTCAGCCTCTGAATGGCAGTTAAAGGCTATGCTGGGGCAGATCCTTCCAAACCATGGCCAAACCCCATTAAATGAGCCTTCTTCTGCTGCCAGCAGTGTTTTATCAGCTCCATGAATTCACGATCCAGGGCTCACTCCTGGCCTTTGGCAATGACTGTGTGTCTGGCTGCTCAGCCCCTGGAGCATGCCTGCTGCTCTTCCGAAGTTTCTCCCATGGACCAGCAAATAAAACATCCCTGGTGCTAACAACTGATCTTGGAGATGTTTTATTCTCCCTTCACATAATGTCCTGGTTTCTCATAAGCACAGGAGGATGCAGCCTCCAGTTCTGCGTGGTACAGAAGTGCCATTAGGGCAGCCGGTGCAAGCACCGAGCAGCAGGCAATTTAGGATGATAGTGTGCTAAAACAGTTGAACAACCCACAGTCAATTCAAAAGCTTTCTGGCAGCTCTCCCTTCATTTTGGAGATTTCTATCTTACAGACCTTTATAGGAGCAGATTAGTAGAGATAAATTGGATAGAAACTCTGCCTAATGTGTCAGCAAGGCTAGATTACAGCTCTCGGATGCTTTGTAATGCTTGGTGGTGCTGTCAGAGGTTTCTCCTAGGTCCTGAAGGAGGATTTTGTGAGGCTTTGCCCAGAGCATGGAGGCCAGAGGGGAGCAGCCAGTTCCAGTTCTGAGCTTTATGGTGGTGGTTTGAGGCTGTTCTGCACCCAGGTGCTGCCTGGTCCTTGTCCCGCTGTGCTGGCTGTCTGTTACCCAAACTTCTCCATGGGCAGTGGAAAGAGAAAGGGGCCTGTCAGAGCACAAGGAGGACTTCAGGCTTGGTACCATCTCCAGATTGCTCCCTGGAGATGTTGTTGTTCCTCCTCAGCTGCATGCAAAGCGGAGGGAAGACCCCCTGTGAATTTATCCTGTTTGAAGTCCTGAGAGGCAGTGAGCTGCCTCCAGTGTGGGTGAGTCTGCCTCGGTGCTTCTACAATTCCCTGTGATCCTCACCCTCCTCTCTGATCTTGTCCAGATGCCACCACCACTTGTTAACTACAGCATCTTTGCATCCAGCTGCTCAGCATCACCCGGCTCTGATATGCAGAGATTCACGGCGGAGGATATCTGTGAGCACGTTCCTTTCTGCCCATAAATACAGATATTTTTCCTTTTAAATCATGACTACATGAACTCCATTCTGTTTACTCCATTACCCACAGGCAAATTGTAAAATGATAGCCCTGTACTTCAGCTGGGAGGCTGTGCTTTGAGCAGTTCCTGCAGCTCAGAAACTCTTATTAATGCTGTGCTGTGAAGGGAAGTGTTGGGGATCAGGGAATGTGTGATTACTCAAGATAAAAATGATGGGAAGTACTCCAAGATGAATGTACTAAAATGACCCCCCTGTCTATTAACAACCAAGATTGGGGGGTGTACTGACGCTACTCAGTTTAAACCTTCTTTGCCACTCTAGAGGATTTTTCTCACTTTCCTCATTTAATCCACTTACTTTTACAGGCAGACAGGCAGATGGACAGGGACCGATCCCTCTCTCACTCCTCACCCTGTTATCTGCTGACTTCTGTCTGCCTGACACCATCATTTTGTGGCCTCTGCCTGCATTTTTTTAAGGTGTTCAAAGTTGTTCTTTGAGAGATAAATCCTCCTGCAGCTTAAACTGAAAAATCTGAAATAGTCCTGGCTGGAGCAGGGATTAAGCAGCAAACCCTTATTTATTTTCTCCTCACTGCTCAAATCAGACCTTTCCTGCTGTTCCTATGAGGTGTTGCCTGTCCTGCCCCTGCAGACCCATCCTCTGCAGAAGGGCACTTCTGGCATCAACCTGCCTTGGGAATTGAGGAGAATCCCCTGACTGAGCAGGGGATGCTCTGGGGGATGACTGGGTACCACAGGAGACACAGGAAGAAAAACAGCCCCATCTGCCCACAAAATTTCCCATCATTATGCATTTCATCTGCTTGCCTTAAAAGCACTCACATACCTGGATGGAAACATCCCTGTGAACAGTTACTTTATTAATATGCTTGTGTTTAACAAAATGCACTAACTCTGAACATTAATTTGTGTTTACTATACCTGTGGAGATGTTTTGGAAACCACCCAGCAGTAATATGGCCTCTAACTGTAATCAAAATGGGAATCCCCAGAAAAATCTATGAAAGATGGTATCTGGGGTCTGAACTGGCAGGTAATGGAGCCTTCAAAGCTAATAACTTCATGCCCTTTTGTTGACTGGCAGCTTCAAAATTGAATGTCTCTGGTTGTTGCTCTTGGGAGCAGAGCTTCCTGTGGCTGTTCCTCGGCAAACAGTGATTAAACTGCAGCTTTATGCTGCCAGAAAAAAAAAAAAAAGACGGAAAAAAGTAGCTTTGTAAACAATCTCTCAGGAGAAGCCCTCCAGTTTGCCTTGCTCACCTTGTACATTTTTAAAGTGAACATAACCCTCCCTCTTCAAAAATCTGAGGTTTACTCAAAAATTGCCAGACTAAATTTTTTAAAAATTTTTTAAAATTATTTTTATTACAATCAGTGTTGGGAAACTAATTTGTCTTTTTCATTTTGCCATTGTCCAGGTTCTTATTTTTCCAGCTGCACGGGCAGAGGAGAGCAAGACAGGGACCTTGAGCCCTGGCTGCACAGGACAAAGATGTGGGATCAAACCTCTCTGCTGGCTCAGTCCTGCTCTCTTGGCTGCCAAGAGACTCTGCACCCCAAATGGGAGCTGCCTTGGACAGACCTAATAGAGTGCTAAGGAATAGCAGGGCTATGTGGTATCATTCCTGGCATACGGAATTACAGCCTGGGCACAGCCAGTGCTTCGCTCCTGGATGCTGCTTCCCCATATTTGCCTGCGGAGCAAATTTCTGACAGAACATTTAAAAATTAGACACTCTTAATGTCATAAATGAGCCATCACTTTTGGTTTTTTTGGGTTTTTTTGGGTTTTGTTTTGGTTTGGTTTTTTTGCTTTGTTTTGTTTTGTTTTGTTTGATTTGCTATCCTTTGACTTGTTTCTCCTCTTTTCTCCATTCTCACTTTTTGGTACTCAGGGTCAGACATGACTGCAGTGGGTGCAATGCACGAGCCACCTACAACTGCCCCTTCACCGTGCCAGGGCTCTGGAGCAGACACTGGCTCTGGAACCAAAGCAGATGCTGATAACAAAAAGTGCTGAGATTAAACCCAGAGAAATCCATCATTTTCCTTATGCCCTTCAAATAAACCCCCCTCCTGTTGAACAGGGGCTTATTATTGCAGCATCTTGAGAGGAGGGATGTTGCCATACAGCTAATGTGATGATTTCAGGTACAGTTGCTGATGCCTGATTAAACATCTCTGGGATCAAGCAGACTGCTTGGATTGAACGGGCCATTATTCTATCCCACTAACAGCAGACTCACAGAAGCACGTTATAATTAAAATCAGGATAGATGTCATCACTAAATTTTGATGAAAAGAGCTTCTGGCTTTGCACACATCCAGGCATGTTGGGTGAAATGCAGACGACAGATCCTGCAGCTTCCTCTGTTTACTTTCCCTTCAGCACAAGGGAGCACATTGTAGTTGTGCGTTAGGGAATTCAGGGTATAAAATGTAAGATAATTCAGAACTTGATGGACTAGACGAGATCTGCTCCTATTGCCCGAGCCAAAGATAATGCCTGCCATGCCCTGGGTTCAAAGAAGCTGGCACTGGAGGTGGGTGGTGAGACCCTGAGCCCAAGCCCTGCTGTGGGTTTGGGGATGCATTTGAGTACTGCAGACAGCCTTGGTCTTTGCACTGATGTAGAATGTTTAGAGGAGCTACAGAAAAGACTGAAGTAGTGCAGGAGATGGGAGAGCTGCCTTAGGAAGAGATAATAAAAAGGCTGGGATTCTTAGCAGGGAGAGGAGAAGGCTTGAGGAAGATGAAATCATGAAGGTTTTAGGTAAGGTGACTTGTTAAATGCATCCCACAGCACCCTCACTGAAACTAGGAGGATACCAATTTAAACCAGGTACAAGGTGGCAGGGATTTGCACAGACAGGACATGTCCTAAACATGCTCCCTGGAGATTGTGGACTCTGACAATGTCAGCAGGGTTGGTGCAAGAGCAGCTGTTACTGAAGCTGTCCTTCAATCCATGGCACAGGGCAGAAGCAGAACGGAGCACAGCACTACCCCAGTGCTCAGAGCTCGGCAAACTCTCCTTGCTTCCCAGTGTAAGGCTGTAAAATTCCTGGGGCTGCTTTGCATGTGGGATGTTTGTCATGATCAGCGTGGGGTGTCACTTAAAATCTGATTCATCCAGATCCCCCTGGAATGACATGTTTAATATGAATTATCTTTTATCCTCCAGCAATTTTCTGACTGCTCCTCTCTATAGATCTGCGAGATATAGAAAACGCTGTATATCTCCTTTCATGCAGCCAGTGTGGAAATTAAACATCTTACTTTCTCAAGGGACAGATTTTTCCCTGAGCAGGAGCCCAGGTAGCAGAGCTGGCAGGCTGGTTTGTCCCTTCTGGTTGCAGAGACACAGTGTTGGTCACAGTGCCTTGGGGACACGTGCTGTTTTCACCCAGCAGCCCAGGTAGCACCCCTCCACCAGTGCAGCTGGCTTCCAGCTCTCTTTCCTTGAGATAAAATCCTGCCAAGGATGCTCCAGTGCAGTTCCTGCATCATGAGATGCCTGAACCTTTTCGTAAACGTGAAGCCCCCAAATCTGTATAGATGAGGCATAAGGAAAAGGATCCCATCCACACCTCTCAGCCCCACACAGCATGGGTCATTTCAGCATGGGTCATTTCCCAGAGCTTTTCCTCTTGGAAGTGTTTTCCATAATTTATCTGGGTTTTTCCCTCCAATCTCACCCTGGCTCAGCACCATCTCATCAGTCCCACTGAGGTTTCCCTCTCTGAGGTGTTGTGGTTTAACCCCAGCCAGCATCAAGCCCCTTGCAGCCACTCACTCACTTCCCCACCAGTGAGATCTGGGGGACAATCAGAAGGGTAAAAGCCAGAAAACTTGTGGGTTGGGTTAAAGACAGTTTAATAGGGAAAGCAAAAGCTGTTCAAACAAGCAAAGCAAACCAAGGAATTAATTCACTGCTTCCCATGGGCTGGCAGGTGTTCAGCCATGTCCAGGAGAGCAGGGCCCCATGACATGTAACAATGACTTGGGAAGACAAACACCATCACTCCAAATATCATCCCCTTCCTCCTTCTTCTCCCAGTTTTCTATACTGAACATGATGTCATATGGTCTGGAATACCTCTTTGGTCAGTTTGGGTCATCTGTCCTGGCTGTGTCTCTTCCCAACCTCCCCTGCACCCCCAGCCTCCACTTCAGTATGGCAGTACAAAAAGCAGAATAGGCCTTGGCACTGTGTAAGCCCTGCTCAGCAAGAACAAAAACATCTCTATATTTTCAACCCTGTGTCCAGCACGAATCCAAAACACAGCCCCAGACCAGGCACTGTGAAGAAAGTTAACTCCACCTCAGCCCAGCCCAGCAGGATTTGCTGCCCCAAGCCCTGAGCATCAGGGAAGCTCTGTGCCCCAAAGGCCCAGCAGAGAAGGCAGCCCTATGGCTGGGGAGTCCCTGGCCCTTTTGCAGCCTGCAATAGCCAAGCACAGAAACATCCCTAGGCAGGACCAAGGTTATGGGCTGAGCAATGCCTGGCTTTGAGCCTGGAGTAGCCGAGTAGCCATCGGCCGCTCCACAAAGCTCAGCCTCATGGGCAGCTCAGGGCCAGCAGCCACATGTGACAGGAGTGTGTGATAAGTGCCTGTGGGTCTCTGCATGTGTCCACTCCCCCTCCTTGCCTCTGCAAGTACATATGTTTGCAAGCACACGTGTGAGCCTGTGTTTCCAGACTCCTAACCCCATTTCTCTGGGAAGAAGCCACTCAAGAGCTCTTTCCAAGTAACATTTCCAATAAAGAAACCTGCGCAAATGGTGCGTAAAGCTTTTATGAACCAAGCCCTTAATCAGGGCGTCGGCTTTCCAAGCACATCCTTCAGGCCTTACAGCCCTTTAATGCATTCATCACATTAAGAGTTAATTTACAACAAGCGGTTTGAGGCGAGCTCTCGGCCCGTCCGTGAGGATCCGCCTGAAGTGTGAGCCGTGCATTAACAACCCAAATGTATTCCACTCTCAGGAAAAAAATATTACCCCTGATATTTTTGCCCTTCAAGGGAGACTCTGGGCCGTGGAACAACACAGCAATGGTGTGACAGGACCACCACCGCGTTCATGAATTTTAGATGCCTGCGAGAAATTATCTATTTTTCTGGACCCTTGCTGGGCTCAATCAGTTCCTCCGTGGTTGGTGACAATTAAAGAACCAATATGATGCAAAGAGGATATTTTAGACACTGCTTGACATCAAGGCTCCCAACCCACTGGCTTTGGTCTCTTCCCTACCTCCCAGGACATGTTCCTTCTCTCTCTTTCCCCAAAAAGGATCAGCAGTTTTGATGTTCTCTCAGTTTCCAAGAAATGGGCTTTCACGTCCAAAGGTTGTGTATCTCTATGCAGAAATTACAATTGTGTTAGAAGAAGAGGAAGTCATTGCCCAACATCCTCTGCCCACAGAGGATGCTGGGAAGTCTTTGGGCTGGACTGTGGAGCACTGTGGACCATGCAGTGGGGATATCAGAAATGCACATCTTCCCTCCTTCTCACTTTTCTTCTTCTCTCTGTTTTCGAAACAGATGACAAATTTCAGACTATTTTTCTCTTTTGAGACAGTGCTATTCTGGAACCAAACTACAAACCTGCTGGTGAAATAAAAAGGTTGTGCAAAGGCTTTGTTAAGCAGCACCTTTGCTGGGGAGATCTTGCAGAGCTTTGCAAAGCTCTGCAGATCCAGAAGGTCATGATAGAAACAGTGAATTGAGGTCCCCGTGCCCTTCTCTGTCTTCTTTCTCATAGGAAAAGGTGAAAAACTGAGACACAGGGGACATGAAAGGAGATTACAAAGCCACAGTGCCAGCACTGGGACACTTTCCCCCCTCCTCAAACCCCTTTGTGGGTGCTGGTGCGTCTCCCCCTTTGCTGCACCAGCATTGCTGCAAGGCACAGCTCCCAGCTGCAGGCGTGGGTTCCACTGTGTTCAGTAAAGTCATACCAGGAGAAGGGAGATGATAATCAGCTGTGCCCCTAATAGAGATGGCCAGAAAAGCTTTACAGTTTTGGATGAAAAAAGGCTATTTTGATTTAAATGAAAATCTTCTTCAAAACGTATCAATTTCAGCACAATATTGTCTAGGGAAAAGAGGCTCAAATTATCCTGTATTCATATGCTGGCATTGGATGATTTCAATTTTTCATCTGTTTTGATTCAAAAACAAATCCACATTTTATAATGTGTATACCTCTCGTATAGCTTTAAATGTCAAACCAAAAAGCAGCTTGAATTCACTAAAACTAGACATTTCAATTAAAACAGTTTTTATAAGCTAATAACATTGGGGGAGTTTAAAACTTCATGGTTTTCTACTTCAGAACTGGAAATAAAAAAGAGAAGGATTTGTGGAATTTTAACAAAAAAAATATGGGGTTCCCAGGCTGCTCTAATGATGGACTGGCATCAGGGAAAAGGGAAACCGGAGTTCACATCCCTCACCTGCATAGTTTGGCGATTTGGATGCCTCTTACTAAAAAAAAAAGGTTTACTTTTCTGTCATGGGCTTCTCTAATTTTGTCCTATTCCAATTGTTTCACTTTTCTACAAGGTGAATAGAACAGACCTGTTAGGCTTTCCCTGGACCCTGCTTAGCACAGCATCCTTCCAATCCCTCCATCAGGGTGTTTTCCTCTGCCTTGGCCTGACTAATTTTAAACAGCCAGAAGATGTCATTGCTTTCGTTAGGTGAAATTTTTTCAATCCTCCAGTTAAAACCCCCCACATTTCTTTGTGTGTGGTTTCCTTGCCAGCCTCTGCTCATTCCTCCTGTTGTGCCTCCTTCAGTGCTCCTTGCTCAGCAGAAAGTCTCTGCCTGCGAGCACCTTCCCAACCTTGCAAAGCCTGGTCACAGCTGAGGTTGTTTCTCTTCTCTGTTGCACGAGGATTTCGGTCAGGGTAATGCCACAACCCAGCTTCTCCTGTGTTTATAACGGATGAGGAAAGTTGGATGGTGTTACTGAGAAAGCTTCAATTTCCCAGCCCAGGCAAATACTCCATTGACTCTTCCAACAGAGCAGAGACAAGTTCTCTGCTGCACAACAGGCAGACAAATAATCCTCATGCAATTTATCACAAATCTCTTGATCCAGTCTTTGAATCTGGGAGCTTACATCATGTAAATACATATGAAAGCCTGTTAGCTCCTTTGATCATATTAACCTGCTGCTGTTCACAATTAGTTTGAAGTCTTTGTCTGAAAAGCTCCACATTAGTGTAAGAAGAGACGCAAGGGAGGAATTCAGCCTGTCAGAAGAAAATGACTTTCGAGAAGATGAAAATTTTGCACAGTTATGTGATTCAAACTCAATTCTTGCTAGTCTAACATGGAAACCAAATCCAGCTGTAGCACAAAGAGCTCCAGGATGCCACTGAGCCCTCTGCAAGGCTTATCTTGGGGCAGACATAGTCTCTGGCTGTGGCTGGACACAGCATATAATGGGGTGACAAATGGTGACAGCATGGAAAAAAGGACAAGGTCAAGGTCTTGACATTAAAGAATTTATGACCTAAATAAACAAATATTTTGTGGAAAAAAGCATAATATTGTTCCCATTTTAAGGTCTTATCAGGGGCTGCTCCAGATGAAATGCTGAGTTTTCAGCCCAGTATCCTGTCTTATCCATGGGATGATCCCTCCCTCTCTGGAGGGACTTGATTTGGTGTTCTTTGAAAATGTGTTCATCAGCTCATGGGACAGAGGATTTTGTATAGTGCAGTTTCACCTTGGCTGTCAACTCTATCAGTTTCATTGCCTGGAATACCCTTGTGTGGAAGGGATGGCCATCCTGTTTCCTCCAAACACTGCCTGACATAATTTCTGAGTAAGCTATGTCGGAAGCTCACTATCCTTGTGAGATTTGTGCTTGAACCCATCTCTTCTGTCCTATTCACCTGACAGTTTTTGATTTTTAGCCCCTCCAATTAGGTGAAAGGATCAAATATCAATGACAACATTGTTTTGCCTACAAAAGGCATGGAAATTAGTGCTTCTGCTCTTGGATTTCTGCTTCTGCCTTGGTCTGCCACTGTTTGGGGTGGCTGGAGCTGCAGCCTCCCAAAGAAGATGTACAAAGCAGCCACTTCTCCACTTGTGCAATAGCAGCAGTGTCTCTTACCTGTAAAGACAATATAAGTGGTAAAACACTCCATCTGAGCCAGGCACAGCCAGGTTTCCAGTTTAATTAAATGTGAGGATCTGTTGTAGGGGGAAGGGAAGAAATCTAACTCTGTTCAATGAGGGTATTCCAGAGGGAGCTGTTTGAAATGATCCAAGAGGCTAATTAGCCATGTTATTTTCTTGTTATTTCTGGGTACCCTGCATGGTATCAAACGTTTATAGTGGCTGTACTCCAATCACCAGCAAAAGGAAACAAAGAGCATCTTCTAAACACGACGCTGGAAGAAAGTTCACTCCAGCACATCTTAATCTGTGCAAGACTCAGGGAGATCAGCATCTCTACACAGCTCCTTGGTCTGTCAGTGCTAACAAAATACGGTGGTTCTCCCTGTTTCACGTGTCTGGCAGTGCTGACATGCTCTGGTATTCCTGGATAAAGCCTACCCCACACAGCTAAAAAAATCTGCTAAGCTCCTTGCTCTGCAACTCACCCTGCTGCCATCCCCATAGCTGACAGCCAGTCCACTCAATTAGACTTGGGTGCTTTGTTTTTCAAGAGGGAGATGGAGGCAGACAAGAGCTACACATGCCTGATGTTTTGTATTTGCACACGTCCCGATTTAGCCCTTGCAGATGTTTAAGTAGAGCAGCACAGAGGCTCTTATGGCTGCTCTGAAGGACCTTGTTGGCAAAGGGACCTGTGTCCTGGCTCTGCCTCACTGAGCCGTCATGAGCTGTGTGTGGCAGAAGTGGACCAAGGTGGTGAGAGGAGAAGAAATCCACTTGTAAACTTAAATAGAATTTGGGAAACTTTCACCTGAACGCGTTATCCTGGTTTGTATCAGACAACAAATTGTTGGCTTAAAATACCCCAGCCAAATATTTTGGTACACAGAGCAAAACCGTCAGCAGTGGGAGGAACTGGGCATACAGGACATCAGTTACTCGGTACCTGGCACTTTCAGAGGATGTGGGACCTCATCATAGGCAGAAAACGTGCACATTACAAATTAAACCCAGTTTCAGACCTGTTCTTTCCCTTCTAGCCACAAGCACACTGTCACACCAGGCCGCGAGCAGCAGCAGGGAGAGAGGGGATTGATCCTGTTCCTACAGGCAGAGGAGATGGCTCCCAGTTGCACTCACTTCCAGCAAAAGCAGTGCCACCTCGGGTGGACTGTGGAAAAGCTGTATTCCTTGGACAATTTGATAGGGGGTGATACTGGGAATAATGAAAAAATGGGAGCATTGCCATGCTTCTCTCCTAACTGAGCCAAGTGACACATGCTTTTTTGGCGCTGTGAGGGACTGTTTGCTAAATGACACAGCAGCCAGGCATTTCCAGACTTGTGATAATTTGGGGAATTGTAAAGAAATAAATTGTTTACCAGCTGGATAGAGAAAAGAGAGGAACCAGGAACACAAACACTTGAGGTATCTGTTCTCTGCTCCTCTGTTAGTAATGGTACTCTGAGCAGTGATAATTCAGGAGCAGCCCTTTACCTGACAGAAATGATTTTCCAATTAGCCAAACTTCCAGGTCGCCTCCCGTGAGCTCTGTTGAGAACTCACCAATGCATTATGCAGCTCTGCTTGTCATTTCTACCCTTTCAATTCCCCTTGCTTTCTGCTCTTCAAAAGCTGTGAGAGTCAGGAACAGGTTCATACCTGGACATGTTCTGTATCCAGGAAAATGCCAGGGAGCTGCTTTACAACAGCTGTGGCAGTGAGGAAGAAATGAAGGCAAAGGGAGCTCTGCTGCTCTCTCTGGGGTTTGTCCTCAGTGTTGGACTCCTGCAAATGCTACTGGATCAATGCCAGTCTCAGGGACCTCTGTAGCAACAGGGTTGGGCTCAGGGGAAGGATCTGCTGGTCCCCAAGCACCCGCTGAGTTTAGCTAACCCTTGAGTTCAATCAGGTCCTGCAGAACTACAGAGAAACCCGGCTGCCCAGGTGAAAATTAAAGCCCTCTGCCTCACAGCAGCAATTCCTTGTTGATGGATGCAAATTGCCACAGCCTCATGGGTGGATCTTGCTTTTGGCATACCTGGGCTGTGAGTACCAGCTTATTTAATGCATTTTCTTCCCTGAGTTTTCATTTCAGAGGCTTTCACATGGCTTTTCCCATACAGCCTGCAGGACCTTCTGTATCTGCCAAAGTACCCTGGCTGAGGAGACTGAGGTCTCCATACAGGCTGTTCTGAATTATACTTGAAATTGCAGCAGCGCCAGGACTTTTCAGGTTTGCAGGTGTTCAACAGCCTGAACACTGATGGGAAACCTTCCTAAAACTATGTGGTCCATTCAGTCAGGAGTGCTCATTGGCTATCTGGGTGGAGCTTTCTGAACGGTATGGTCCAGAATCTCAAAAGGGAGGGTCGTATTAATATTTCTAAACTTAAGATTTTACTGAAATCTGCTTCTTCTCTGTTGCTTGGCTTCCCCTGCCCAAAGACCAACATGCAACCAGACTTTCTACTGCCTTTAATCTTCCTGAGACTCAGAGAAATAGAATCCCAGAGGCTGACTTCCACCTTTTCCTTTAGTAAGGACTCAAGCCACTTTTCCTTGGGATCTGTGAGGGTGCTCACTCCGATGACCTGCCTAGGCAGGACAGGAAAATGAAAAACCATAAGGAGGCAAGTGTGACCCAATGAAAAACACTGCCAACCTTTAACTTTCCAATGAAACAGCCATTTCTTGTGCCTGGTGACAGGTGACCCTCAGCCAATCTGCCTGTGTGATGGGCTCAGGGGTCTGGAGAGGAGATATTCCTTAGACGTGTGATCACAGAGTCAGGACACCACTTGTGTGCCCAGTCTGCAGTCTGCTTTCATCACTGCTGAGTGCTGACACACGTGGCAGCAACGCTGAGGGGAATGTCTGGGGATTCCTGTCCTCAGTCACCAGCACTTTATGTAGTCATGCAGAGTGGCCTCTCAGCATGAAGCATGTACCTGTAGCTGAAGCATTTTGAAGCAAGCTGAGGTTCTCATTATTTACTGAGTCTGGCAACAACTCTGTTGCTTCATCTGAGACTGTTCCTTGTGCTTCTGAGGAGCTGACAGCGGCCGACCCGCTCCCAGCCGACACAGAGAGCTTCTGAAAAAGCACCCTGAAGTTGTGTGCACTGCTCAGGCCCAGCCTTACAGACCAGGACTGTGCTCATACTGAAACAGGCAGCCAGGTAAGGAGAATCTGGAGAATATCCTGGATACCTGATCCTGGCTAGATCTGTGCCAAAGACAAGCTCACAGCCCACTGTAGCATCTCTATCCCAGGCAGCCTTTTCTAAATGGGTACTGGGAGGCAAATAAAGATGGCAGAGAGCAGCTGGAAGCATGGAGAGGTCTCAGCTATAAGATCAAACCTGTCTTGGTATTTCCTTTAGATATGGAAATCATAATTAAACTTTTCTATTTGTCCCTCAGTGGGCTTTGGTTCAAGCCCTGTGGGTCACTGATGAAGAGACAGTGAATTATAGACACTCAGAGAGTAACAGACACACAGACTTCAGAGAGTAAATGATGTCTCTGCTGGGCTGTTTGCTGTGGTGGCATTTAGTCACATTTCTCTCACTGTCAGACCCGACAGGGAACCCACTGTGAAGAACATCACCACACAGATACTGTAAATCCCATTGCCCCAGCAATGAGACTTGCAGGGATTAGTGTGTGTGCTATGGGAAGCCAGAGTTTGGGAGAGGTACTGGAAACCAGGCTGCAGGTTGTTGGTATGCTAAAAGCCCCATTATAAAAACTTTGGCATGAGTTTCTTGGGCATAATGGCACATTTCCCAGTTGTGATCCCTTCTTTCCATGGGCTCCCAGAGTTTGGAGCCATGCCAGACATGTCAAGTGCTCTCAGATCTGTGCACTGAAGTTTCTCAGAGATGAATTACCACATGTAATTGCTGTGATGGATAACACAGCAAGGTATTGAACGGGGCCCTGGAGTCATTCAGGACCTACATTCGCCCCTTTTGTTCAGATGGAAAATTAAATGATTCTTAAAATAATAAATGTGCACCCTGGAGAGAAATACTCAGCTGCTCCCTCAAGAGGTGCTGTGCTGTTGTGTTGAGCAAGGCATAACGAAGGTAATTGAAAAGTTATTACTTTGGGGGCAAATTTGTCTTGGCTTGTACTGCCTTGCAAATAGACTTGGTTGTGAACCAACCCTTGTACTGCAATGGGGGAACAGCTGTGCTTCAGGAAACCAGGCCACCAGATCTGGGGCCAGATTCTGCACCTCCCTCTTCTTTGTGTGGCCACAAGGGTCTTGACCTAATCCCAAGGCAACTGGTTGTACAGCGGTGTCTGATCTGACCCGGATGAGATTGTGCAAGCTGAGTGGTGTCACCTGGGCTGGGACGGGCTGGGATCAGTGCTGGCCAGGCCATGGGGCAGAACCCACTAAGCTGCAGGCAACTGAGAAGGGAAACAGTGTGCTTGGATATAAACAGCAGGATAAGTGCTGTGTGGGAGAGGCTGGCCCCAGCCAAACTGTTGGCATTACTGAGTCGTGCCAAGGGAGACCACAAGGATTTGGCCACGCTTCCTCTTGCTGGAACCAGCCTTTCAGCCTCTTCCATGTAATTTTGTCCTCTCTGTGGCTGTAGTCAAATGGTGACTGTGGGAATGTCTGTCTTTGAAGGTATTAAAAACTCAGCATGACGAGACCAGAGAAACATAATCTAACTTTAAAGCTGGACCCTTTGTGCAGAGGGGAGGACCAGAGACCTCCAGAGGTCCCATCCTGCCTCAGTTGTGCTGCTGCTTTGGTGCTGGTTTGAAAAGAAGAGGAATTAAATCTCAGTAGTTCTGCAGAGGCAAGGAAACTGTGGGAGATGCACTCTGCCTCACCAGAGACTTGTGATCCAGACTAAGATTCAGATGATAAATACTTTACTGGCTGTGTTAAAGGTCTTGAAGGGGGTTTTGTGTCTCTTAGATGAGGCAGTGACAGTGACTTTGTCCCCTGCTGCTCAGAGAGGGGTGGGACAATGCACTTGCACCTATGAGAAGGTGCATTGATTCCTTGAGATGTTTTCAGTGATGGTGCAGGACTGGTTGTGTGCAGACCCAGTGTGCAACTGGTCATCCCTGTCCTGCACACCCTGAAGAGAAAAAAGCTAGACAAAAACAAAAGGGCAAATTCACTCGCCAGTGTCTGCCTGGAACCTGGCCTGGCTGCAGGGAATTGGAAAGAAACATTTTAAAAAACAGGTTTGGGGTTTTTATTTGTTTGGTTTTTCCAACTTCTATTAAAAAATTAATTCGAATGTAATTACAGTTTTCATATGTCGGTCTTCTGTTTTTAAAAAAGCTCTCAAATAATTAGAATACTTGAAGTAAACAGTCTGTTACGCTTTATTACCTGATATGTGCTATGACTCCATTAAAGCCCTGTTGCACTTCTGCCATTTTCTGTATTTCAAAATGCTTTAAAGATGGGACTCCAATCATCAACATTAATTGCCAACCAAACAGAAATGAACCTTCTAAAAGGGAAATAATTTTATAGCTCTAATTTTATTAAGTAGCAAAGCATGTTGCTTCCATCTTAGGTGGACAGTATAAACACAATTAAGTTAATATTTATTAATCTTAATGTGCATGCCAGGTAATTGCAGTGCCCCCCACAGCAGTGAGGGCTGCGTGACTCTTGCTCTCTTGCTGTATGTTTGCACACCCTTCGGGTAAACAGGAAGGAGAGGAAGGTTTGGTGCTAATGAGATGAAATTCTCTTTCCAAAGGGCTCCTGATTTTAATCATGTGCTCAGGACTATGGATGCAGGTAGGTAATTGTGTTTGGTGGCAACGACCGGAATCCAGGAGTGAGTGAGCAGCTCTGGGAGAGGCTGTGACTTGCACACAAAGAGGTCTGAGTGTAGACATACACACACACACAGCATCACACATCTGCTCTCCTGTATGTTGGTCATTTCCCATGCAGAAATCTTTCCATACTTCCAAAATGTTGGGTTTTTTTTTCATTTGGTTTTTTAATTCTTGTCTCTCTTCTTGCAGCCTTGAAGCAAATCCAGCTGAGGTGTGAAACATCCTAACATTGTGAGCAGGACCAACACTGCACTGTCACCAGCACAAATTGTGGGACATCGCTGGAAGCTGAGTCTTGAGCTCAGGAACTTTTATGTCACTTTCTGGCTTGCTGTGCAGAGGATGACACAGGGACAGAGTGAAGGCAGGGTCAGGGCAGAGCTGTACGTGCTGGCCGGAAGGGAGCAGGGGTTGCAGACCAGCAGAGCTTTAGCAGGCACTGGAGAATTCCCTCTCCTTGGCTGCGTGTTCGAGCCCCTCTCAGGATGGCCGTGTCTGGAAGGATTTTCCTCCAACAGTTTCACTTGCCACGTGTCTGTAATTCTGCTCACTTCCACCACTGCCGTGAGCTCCTCAGCATCTTGTCTGGCAGACACAGGGCTCTTCTGTAGGAAAGATGCTTTCCCAGGGCAGGTGGAGATCCATGTGAGGGAGAAAGGCCATGACAGTTGCCCAGGGCAGATCAGACCCATTGTGTTCCTAAGTCAGAACCATGCCAGGGGCAGAGAGCTTTCCTGTCTCTGGCTTGCCAGTCGAGCCCACTATAACCACGTGGGCTTCACACGGTGAGCTGAGTGTTGCCTTCATCACACCATGGCTGTTTGGATCCAAGCCTGGCTGGGACCTGCCGTGCCAAGGCAAGATTGGCACCACAGCCCTGCAGACAGGGCCAGTAGGTGTGAAACCTGTGACCTCTGGATCAGCACTGACTCAAATTAACACAAACTATTTCCAAGACCATTTGTGCTGGGCAGGAGCGGATGTAAAAATTTTCTAACCTCCTCTCAATTGACTTAGTTTGGAAGAAAAGAGCCTCAGAGCATCACAGGTCTAACATTTGATTTCCCCATCAAGCCTGCTCAGCATCTTGCAGGATTTGCCCTCCTGCATCCTGCCTTTTAATTGCTGACTGATTGTAATATAGGATTTTATTTTCCCTATAATGACTCTTGGGGCCCCCAGATGTTCTCCTCAAGTGTGGTTGCGTCAGCACTAGAGATTGAATGACTGATACCAGCAATTTTTACAGCTTGAAAGAAGAGAAATATGTGAAGGGGATTTAATTTAGCTCCAATATTGTGTCTTCATCTTCAAGACTCTACAAGAAAATGACACCAAAAGGTTATTTTACAATGAGAGGAGGGAGAATTAGCCCGAGAGAGGGAGAGATCACCAGGCTGGCTTTCTAATATCAGTTCATTACAGAGAACACATTTGCGCAGCCACTCCACTGCTGCTGTTAATTTAAACCTGGATGATTAAAAGCTGTAATTGCACCATTTTAAATAAATGTCCACTATCTGGATTATTATATTTTTAATTAGTGTGTCTCTGTCAAATGTTTTTATCCCTCTGATTGATTTGTTTTTACTGTATTTATTTATAATTCCTTCATCTCCCTGACCCTGCTATCCCCTGAGAACACAATTTGATTGTGATTCCTGCAAATGGAAGAGGACTGAACCAGGAAAGAGCAAAAGGTACCAGGTCAGCTTTCCCTTATGAGATCTTTGCAGCTCTCCTTCTTTGCCTCCTGACCCAGGTGCACTTCTGCTCTTTTTCCTTCCCCAGGGCTGTGGGGGAGGAAGAACAGCCTGGAGGACTGGCTGGCTGGGAGGCAGGAGAGGGGAAAATTGAATTGCTAGCCAGCAAAACTCAGCCTGTGGAGCTGGCAAGAGCATCATCCTCTGTGTTAGGACCCATTCCTTAACCATTGTTCCACAGGCAGGAACCTGCTCCTCTGTCTCTGGTGTAAGGTCCAGGATAAGCACCTAGACCCATGGGTACCCCACTGCATGTTGTTCTCTGCCAGGGCAAAGAGCTGCAAGCAAGAATGGCTTGTAGAGATGATGATCTGGATGCTCAGGGCACTTCTGAGTGGTGCTCTGGAGCTGTGCTGTGGGGCACCTGAGAGAACACACTGAGAATATTCAAGAGGCTGCTTGCTCCTGTAGGAATCCAGGGCATCTCTGCTGATGCAGTTATCTCCTATCACACATAATATCGGCAGGACAAGGACTGCCACTTGCTCTGACTTTGTTCACCCACCACAGGAGGCTTCTGATGGCTGGAAAGGGCTCTGAGGCACTCTGATGGCATGAATGCATAGTCTGCCTGCCAGGCAAATATTGCAAAGCTTCCAAACACTTGACTTTTCCCCCATTTTCTACAGTCTCTGGAACCCTTAAGGAATGGATCAGACCTTCAGCGTTATAGAAGAGGAGTCTGCATGTGTCCCCTGGCTACAACAGAGTGTGTGGCCTCACTATATCAGCTCTGTCAGCTGTTTAATGGCTTTCCCTCTAGCAGGGAGACAAATGCAGCGCTCCAGCTGCTGTATGGGGCAGGAGGAAGCCTGGTGAGAGCATATGGCCAGGAAGGCTTTTGCAAAGGGAACATTCTTACTGGGCAAATTTCGGTGTGGACTGAGTGACAAGGCAGTGGATGGACAGACTTCTCAGGTAACTATACTGGAATGGTGTTTGGGCATCTGTACAGAGCATTTCCAGGAATGCCTGCTTGTGGGGCACTTGCTACTAGGAAAAAGGGAGCACAGCACTGAAGGAAGCCTCCTGGAACAGCACATCCAGTTGCCTGACCTCAGAGTTCAACACGGATATGAGTTTGCTCTTGGAAGGCCACATACAGGGCAGCCAATTACGTTGCATGCAAGTGACACAGCTCCACTCCAGATATGTCCTTTAGCACAAAAACAGAGGGTGTCGCAAGGACAGAGCAGGAAGGAATGGAAGAACAGAACCTCAGCAGGCATCAGCCATGTTCTCATTGTGAATCCTCCAGCTACACAGCCAGAAAATCAGGCAGAAACCACACATGGGTGTACCAGAGCACGATTTCATGGATACTTGGAGCAGCCCCTGGGCAGGTACAGCAGTGGATGAATGGGATTAGGTGAGAGAGTGGCCATGATTTTGTAGCAGCATTAGAGAAAATTACAGTCTGCAGCAAACCAGTCATTTTGGCCATTCAGAAAGGGTAATTACACTTTGAGATCTCTGGGAGGCAATTTTCTTGTTGGCTGGTAATCAGCCTGTGTGTTCCTTTTCTCTTATTTTAATTAAAAATATTTGTTTGCCATGTTCACCAGGCACTGCCTGAGCACAAATGCTTAATAGCATCTTGTAATTGACTGAATTGTCTATTAGTAAAAAAGCCTTGTAATTTAGTGAGCACCACTGAAGTGCTTACTGTTATACCTGACACAAAGCTAAGGACTCCCACCTCAAGAACTTAGAGACAAGAGGGATGTTAAAGACAAATTAAGGCGATTTTACATGAGAATAGCAGCGTGCTCGGAAAAGTGGAGCTGTTGGATGGGCCAGGGTGAGGCATTGGCATTCTGCAATCGTCCGTAGCAACTCTGCTCTCTCGAACTCTTTCAGTCTGACAAGTGAAAATGGGTTTGAAAGCCTGTGTATTGATTTTAGCTAAGAGAAACACGCAACTTTTACAGATCGCTTTCTCCAATGAATTTCCTCTTGCAACATTTGTCTTTGGCAGGCTCCCTGGGCAACGTGGTGGTCAATGTGCAGGAAGGTAGAGATGCTGTTTGGGTGCCCTGATCTCTCTCTCAGCTGGGAACCAGGGCACAGTTGGTCTGATACTTTGCTAACCATGAATGTTAGAATGCTGGAAAATCCAATGTCAGGACCCCTGTGAAGGCTGTCCAGGAAGAGTCAGTGCACAGCTGGTTCTCTGCCTTCCGCCCTGGCCAGATTCATGAGCTCTGTACTCAGTTTGACCCAAGGTATTAGTGTTACCCACCTTATTTTTTTTAAAGGGCAAAAATAGATAACTCACATGGTTATTCATGCTGGAATTTATTCTTTATTGATTTGTGGTTCCCACCATCTGATGTGTGTGTGGAGGAGGCCTGGATAATTCTGAGGTCCCAGTGCTTTTTCTGCTGGTGGTTCTTCCTGCGCCCAGGGACATCATCCCAGGGAGAAGCATGACATTGGCATCCTGCGAGGGCACCTGACTGGCAGGCAGTCTGCTGTGGGCTGTTTTGCTTGCAAAGTTGTGTTTCTGCTGCAGGGGAATGGCTGTTGCTGCAGTCTTCCAGGTGGCAGGATGGCATCAACTCCTTCCCCTTTATGGACCCTCCTGTGACCTCTACGGATCTAAGAGGAGATGCTTCCACCTCAGGTATTCCCCAAGGGAGGAGGAGGAGGAAGAAGCTTCTCTGGTGTCCTGTTCTGTCTGGATGATGGCCAGGCTTTGCTTCACACAGCTCTGCAAGAAGAGAGTGGTTTTCTATGAAACACTCCAACTTCCCCCAGGCCATTTGTTCTTACATTCGTAACTCCTCTAGACCTTCGAATTTTATCTGGAGAAAATTTTCTAGAAAATGATTTCTAAAATATCATCTGCTTTGTGCTTTGCAACCCTGGGCACCTCCCCTCCTGCTCCTACAGTTGTTTCACTTGCCCTGTCCTTGGCAGTAGGATTGACTGTCTTTTGGAGGGAAGTTTCTACCTTGGAGCCAGCTGCATCCTGAGTCAGAGTGAGGTGGTCCAGCATCCTCACTTTTTTCAGCTTGCACAAGTTATGCAACAGTTTTCAGGGTCTGCAGTGGGAGCACGTGTGCTGTCTCAGTGTTTCCTTTGGAAATCTTCATGAGCGTGTGGGCACCCATCAGGATTGCAGCCAGGTTGATGCTGTTGATGGTGCCTGGCAGAAGCCACGTGATCCTCCACAGGCACTTGGCCAGCAGCTCAGAAATCTGATCTGGGTTGCCCTCAGCAGTCAGACTGCCTTGGAGCAGCTTCAGCAAGGCACAAAAAATCAGCATCCGGTCAGATTTTTCCAACACCCTCTTCATGAGGACATTAATGGCTGCATTAGCTTCCAATTTTCCTCTATGTCTCCATTCAGGAATTCTAGCATTAAGGTAAAGAGATTGTTCATTACATCCTCAAACGTTCCCACGAAGGCCTCCTGAGCCAGTTTCTTCTGGAGGACAGAGTTACAGGATGACAAAATTACATCACAGGATGATTTGTTCCTTCCCTCATTTCTTATCTGCTTCCTGCCGCTGGTTGATAAACTTGATTGATTGAAAGCTGGCTACAAGGAACTCATTAATGTGCCCAGACATGGCTTCTACTTTGTTCCTCTGTCTCAGGATCTCCTCAATTTCTTTCATTGCCTTGTTGCTGGTGTCAGTATCACCACTGCTAATGCGACAAATAAAGGAATTGATGGTGGAGGTGACGTTATGACGTGTCATCACTGTCTGAGGAGATAAGCAGGGTTTGGAATTCAGGGTTCATATCTAACCATATCAGGGTTGGATTATATCTTTCAGTCTAAAGAGATAGTGTTTTCTGCAGACCAGCTGCTCACTTGCTCACTTGCACGTGAAGGCAGTGTCTGGGAAACCATATCCACCACACTGACTTCCTCCTTGAGAGCAGGTGGGCTCTGGCTTCAAGGGTGCATCTCTGCATGCTGATGAGAGACTTCAGATCTTGTGTTTGAACCATGCTGAGGTTTCTCATTGAAACACATTGTTGAAGAAACTCTTGACCTGCCAGCTTCCTGTTTTGCAGTATGACCCAGCATCCTCATATGTTCTTCAGGAAGATCCCCAACTGTTTCGAACAGGCCAATTCCTTCCTCTGCCCCTGCCACTGCTGCTTAGACTGTGAAGCTTCAGAAGAGCTGGGTGAATAAGGAGAAGATGAAAAACTAAAAATGCAGAGGGGAGAAGATTTGCATGGAAGCAGTTTCTTGAAAGTTGCCATTAGGACAAAATCCACTGCATTTTACCCTAGGTAGAACACTTAACTTATTTTCGTGTTATTTGACTTTATTCTGACATGTTAAAAACTGGCAACTGTGACATGAGAAATGCCCTTTAGAATTGCGAAACAGGCACCTAGTCTGGGAAAAAAAATCCTTGTCAGTGCAACAGCACTGCCTGCATCCCGACACGGCTCTGGCGCCCAAAAGAGCTACTCCATGGAAAGCCCCTCTTTGCAGGAGCTCTGACTGCAGCCCATCTCCCTGTGGGGAGGCCGTAGCCAGAGGTGGGACAGCCCCTGGCTCAGAGGACCCACATCCTCAGCACCTCCTCGGATAGCCTCGGACCACGAGCGGGTGTCTCTGTGCTCTTTGGCTCTCTCTGCTGGCTGCAGAGCACCCCAGTCCTGGGCTTGTGCTCGGCGCTGTCCCCCCGCACGGCACCCTCTGGGGAACACGCTGCTGTGGGGGCCAGAGACACAGGGAGAGGAATATTGCCTTTGAGCCTCTAGGAAGAATCACAAACCCTGACAGGAACAAGAAGTAAAGCAGGAGAAAAGAGCTGCCAGAAAAGATTCACAAAAGAGCCTTGCAAATGTGACAGCCAATTTCCAGGGGGATCCTTTTTCTTCCTAAACCTCAGTCATGAGCAAAAGGAGAGATTTTCCTTGAAGGCAGAGCACAGAGCTCTGTGTAAGGGAGCAAATGATCTACCTTGAGGCACAGCAGCACCGGGCTTATTGCCGGGCTGGGAGGGAATCGCCGCCTTGGCTCTGCGCCTGGGACATCTCTTAACAGGGGTTGTGGGATGAGTATGGAGGGCCCAGAGCATCTCTCAGCTCACCTCCTGGGGATGCTTTTCCAGGACTGGAGGCCAGGAGCGCTTCATCCTTCTGCACCACAGAGCACAGCAGGCTGCTGTCTGCAAGAGCCAGCTGCAAGGGAGGGGGAGGCAAGCAGTGGAGAGCATCAGGAGGAATGCTCTTTTGTTGTATGTCACTCTCTCTGTTGTGCAGCAGCCAGTCTAGGTGATAAACAAAGCCTGGGTTTGTATTATTTCATGTTTTCTCAGGGAATATCTTCGTAGGAAATACTATAGACCTTCGTTAAATTGATTTTGTTAATTGAATGACCAGGTGTTTTTGTTTATCAGATGATGCTGGAATAGTTCATGGCACAAACTGGTATTTGTACTATACATATGAAGAAAACTGAACTTGTGGGATTTTTTGTGAGTTCATTGATTTTTTCCTTGTATTCCACAAGTTGTTTATGGGGTAAGTTTCCTAAGACAGGGACACAAAATGTTTTCTGAGATACCCACAGTATCTGGCCAAACAGCTGTTCTCAGAAGTGGAATTAGGTGTTGGGAAAAAATAGCAAATAATTCCTTAATAAAATAAAGACAAAGGTGAAGAAAAAAAAAAGAATAAAAGTGGTTTTTATTGCACTATTCTGGTGCAATTCTGGTGATAAGCTGACAAAGAGTCAGAAGGTGTTCAGCGAGCAAAGAGTACAGCCTGTTCCTTTATCATAATAACTTTTATTGCCTAGGTATATCTTCTCTCACCTTGCTCAATAAACATCCTGCTGAGAATTAGGACTGTTGCAGCAGTGAGTGCTTCTCTCCAAGCGCCTGGTGCTCACCCATACAGGGGCTGGGGGCAGATCTGGTGCTCTCCAGAGATGCTGGGAGTTGGGTGGGATGAAAGGGAAGTTTCCTGTGGTGCAAGCAGCGGTCTGGAAATCAGAGGTGCACTTGGTGGCTGCAATCTGTTGGTGTAATGATTGCAAGGAGCCCCAGAGGCAGAGCAAAGGCAAAGGCACCGCACAGCATCTTACAGGCTCTTCTGGGGGGAGGAAGTTTGTGGCCATGGGCCCGGGTTCTTGGTCTTTTCTGCAGAGTCAAAACAGTTAGATGGTGCCAGAGTGGACACAGGATATGAAATCTGGGTCCCACAGGTCCTTCCTCTGCAGCACAGCTAGGATCACTTCAAGCTATTGGTCCCCAACAAGCCCTCTGGACTAAGGAAGACTTCCCTTTTTTACCAATTAGAACTGCACATAAAAAATAACCTTGGCCCGCTTGCTAGATCAAGAGACAACCCCCGGCATCATTGGAGACTTTGCCTTTGGGGATGGCTGAGAAGCTCCTCACTGACTTCCCAGAGCGGATGTGTGTTTCCAGGCATCATACAACTTTTTCTGGTTTTCATTAAGGGCAACTCTTCAGGCAGCATCTTCAAGCCCTTTTATGTGGTTCCTTATGGACATTTCGCTGCACTGCCTCAGATGAATCACCAGGTTGAAGGTACCTGCTGGAGGGGGATTACTTGAGGTCTGCCTCTGGAACCAAGCGCAAGAGGGGAGATGAATCATGTGAGTGTGGATCACCACAGCCCCTAACCTCCCCCAGACCCATGCTGAGGCTGTCCCTCCATGGAGCCTCCTCTCTGGCCTGCAGAGAATGTTGCTTGAAAACATCTCCCAGGAGCTGTTCTGCCCTTCAGCAGCTCTGGCCTGTGGGATCTGACTGTACCTATGTGCTCATCCCAGACTCAGCCCTGCCCAGCAAGAGTGTTCCCAGCCTGGAACACTGTTCCATGGCTCCGTGTCTAGGGATCAAATATAGTTATTTAATCTCTTTAGCCCATAACTCCCGCTTATCAAATGGAAAAAAGAAATCTTTCTTTTTCTTTCTGGTCTTTTTAGCTCAGCGTGGCAAGACCATCTCCTGTATTGTGTTTGTACAGCTCCCAGCACCTGGGATTGCTGGCACTGCCAAAGTGCAATTACATGTGGTGATACTGCATTTAATGCCTTGGAAGCCAGCTCCCCAGGCTCCAGGAACTCCTGAGCTGACAGAAGAAGCAGTTTGTCTTTCTGTCTCTGAACTGAGGACATGCCTTCACCAGTACATCTTCATTAAGCTTCCCAGAAGCTGCCATGACGTGCCCTCAGCTGTATTGAAACAGGCTGGTGTAGCTTGTGAATCAGCGTCTTTAATTCCTGCTTGTGACTGAGGATCATCCTCATCCCTATTTGGGATGAGTTTCACTCCAGCAATTGGCAGGATTAAACTCCCTTCAGAAGCACGGGTTGAGCATTATGAACAAGGGGAGAAGCCTCAGGCAAGCAGTGGTCTATTTATATCCCATGAAAGATGGACTCTGCACATAAGAATATTCAAGCCCCTGGCACCTCCACCCCCCTCCTGTTCCTGTAGCTGCTCTCTTGAGGCTGTCTCAGCATTGAAAAATTAGCTGCTTTTTGAAAGCTAGGAGAAACCTCAGTCAACACAAGAGTGAGCAGCCAAGGATGGGGAGGTTTCTGCTTTACTGAATCCCCTAAAATCTGCTCCGTTGATGCTACACAGCAGCGAAGGAATCAGAAGTGAGCTGGGACCATTGCTGTCTCCTCACAGAGTCTGTCTCCACATTTTCAAACAGGGTCCTGTTGTTACCCTGCCTGCTTTTTAGAGCTGATTATTGATCTATATTACCTGCACTTCTCAAAGACCTTTTTGGAGGCTTTTCCCCGCAGTGCAGCCCTGTCCATCCCCCAGCGGTGAGTTAATCCTGCACCCCACAGCTGCACCAGCCACAGAAATCCAGGGGCTCAAAGAGGGTAAGGCTCTCCCCCTGTCCCCACAAAGTGCTGTGAAGATCACTGTGCCCTGCCCAGTCTGCGCCACACCCAGCTATGGTAAAGTGGGCAAAGCCCCTAACCCCAAGGCTCTGCACGTGGAGCAAGCATTGCCCCAGGTCACACCACAAAGCCTATCCCACTTCCAAGGGAGGAAGAGGGGAAGCTCCCAGGAGCTGGGGAGACACAGGATCATGTCACGGCAAGGCTTCCCCAGCAGGTGCAGGATCCGGCTGGCCCAGCAGCAGTCCTTAGCCCTGCCTGCAGCACAGGTTAAGCCACGGCTGCCCGGCTCCAGGGAGGGAGGGCAGCATCCAGCCCTGCCTCTGGCCTCCTCAGAGGGGCTGATACCAGCAGGTCCCCTCCCTGGGCATGTCCCTGCTGCCTTTGCCTGTTGCCAGTCGGCCATGGAGCAGCCCAGCGAGCTCTGTGGCCGGGCTGGGATTTCACACTGGCACGGGTACAGTTCCCCACGACACGGGATTCACCTTCCTCCCAGCTCGTATCCAACAACCCCCTGCCCACAGGGAAAGGAGGCACAGACCAGTAATGAAAGCACTGGTCCATGAGCCATCAAGAATGACGCCCCACAGAGAGCTGCGTTCCGCACAGACCAGAGGCAACTTAACAAACCTTCAGCTGGGGAATCCACCTCCGCTGGAGTCCTGCTCAGCCCTGTGCCCAAGAACATCTGTAAGATCCCCTATTTTTCACCCTCCTTTCACATACGATGGCTACAAAATATCTGTTATTTTTAATCCTGAATGATGAATTTCTTGTCAAAGTGGCACCTGTCCCCTGTGCAGGATGTTTGCTCTATGGCTCCAATTCACCTGGGAGTGTGTGGCACAAACCAGCATGGCCAGAAAGCCAAGACTCTGCAAAAGTAGGAAAAATTTGTCTTCCATTGAGAGAAGAATGTTTTTCTCACAGTGCTATCTCCTACCCTGCTGAACCTTTCAATATTACCTTCCAAGATGATGAAGTGGGTAGAAAAAGTGCTGTGACCAGTTTATTAGATGGAGAGGGGCTGGTGTCATGGGGTTAACATCTCAGCTTTACAGGGATGCAAAACCTCCCCCTGCACAGCAGAACAAAGGAAAACTTTCTGAAGGAATCCCAGAAGCAGTGTTTGTCAGGAATGCTGCAAGGAGCAAAATATGCCAGGTAAGAAAACGTTTTAGTGTCTCTGTGGCTGAGGAGGGAATGAGATGTGTGGTGTAAACTTGTTCCATGAACCACTTTTATCATCCCCATCACTCGAAAAACACAGCTGAGATTTTTACTGATGCCTCTGGTGATGGGTGTAAATCCTCTAGACTGACTTGCAGAGCCAGCGCTGTGGATTTGATTCAGTCACAACTGCAGCGGTTTGATTTCTAAAATATCACTGTGGCTCTAATACTTTAGTAAGACCACAGAAAAAATATCACATTATGATACACTGTGTGTGTGCGCAGATGTGTGGATATGGATGCTGTTTGCTGCCCTGAGACAGGCAGCGTTTCGAAGACGAGCAGCCTGAGAGGTAACTTCAGTTTTCTCACTGACCACTGAGCCTCAGCATCACCGTTTGAAACATAAACTTTATTGCAACAGAGAATTAAAAATAGTACATTTGAAAGAGTTGCAGAGTGCATGTCATCAAAGAACTAGTCAGAAATCACAACTCAAGCAAATCATGTACAATTGGAACAGAAAGTTTTATTAAAACAAGTGGAAATCAAACTCAAATTTTCCTTGTTTGTTTAATTTCACCATAACTGTGGATTGTGTATTTACAGTCTTCGCCTCTTGTGGTGAAGGTTCTGCTCAGGGCAGGGCAGGGATGGATGGGGAAGAGAGGTGGGTTTCAAAAGCTAACAGGATGTGAAAGTTTTCCAGAAGAAGTTCTTGCAGCCTGCTTTGCGTTCCCGGGGTGCCAGAGCGGGGTTTGAGTTAGCCGAGCGCTCCAGCTCCAGTCTCACTTCATCCTGCTCAGCCCCTCGGGACAAGTCCTCAGACTCCAGGGCTTCATTTTCTGTCTGACTTGGCTCTGAAAGCAGTTCTGCCAAAAAGTACTTGGCCAGTTCCTTGGGGGACAAGAGAGGGGAAGGGAGAAAGAGATAGAGAGACCAAAATTACTCCTTGATTTCTGGGGGCTCACCACTCTGTTCCTCTAAGACACCTCTGTGCCCGGATTAGAGACATTCAGGATGCAGAAGGAGAAGAGGAGCCCTGGCTTTCCAAAGAGCCCAGCCTGACAGCTGCTATGCAGCACTTGTGTCAATGGCATCTGCCTGGTGTGGGGAACAGACCCTGTCCTGGCTGTGACAGGGAATGAACTCGTCTTTACCTTCTCTTCCCACTGCTCCAGCACTCAGTGCCGTAGTCAGCAAGGATGCCATGAGCCTGCTGCTAAAGGGACACGGGAAAGGTCTTTGGAGGAGCTGGCAGGGGAGGTTGAATTGGTCACCATCTCACTGGGAGTTATTTTTCTTCTAGTCCCCCCAAGCCTCAGCTGTCAGCCAGCATGGGTAAGGACATCGTTCTGTGCTCTGGGGAAGCTGCCTTCATTCTGTGACCCGGAGAAACCCTTGGGATCTTCACCAGGGGCTCTGCCCTGTGCCCCAGCAGTGCCTGCTCCTCACTGCCCCCCACCACCCAGCTGGACTGCCTCACCTCCCAGCACCAGCTGCCCAACCTGTCGCTGGCTCAGCCCCCGCGGGGAACCAGGGGATCTGTCGGGGAAGGGGGGTCTGCAGCAAGGAACCGGGCGTCTGAAATGGAGACATTGGGGAAGTCTGGCGAGGAACTGGAGGGGTCTGCAGCAGGGGTGCCAGGGGCTCTGAAAGGAATCGGAGGTTCTGAAGCGGGGAATCGGAGGGTCTCTGGAGAAGAGGGAGGCTGCAGCGCGGCCGTCGGGGCGCCCAGCGGTGCCCGAGGGGTACCCGGGGTGTCCGCCCCGTCGCGGGGCTCTCACCTGCTTCCCGGCGGCGGCGGCCAGCGACTTCTGCAGGAACTGCCGGAGCCGCGGGTCCGAGGGGGCGGCCGAGACGGTGCCGAGGACCAGAGCGATGGAGAGCAGGGCCAGGGCGCACTGGAGGCGGCACGACAGCATCTCGCCGGCGGGTCGGGCGCGGGAGGCGGCGGCGGGAGGCGCTGGCGGCTCCGCTGCGGCTCGGCTCCGGCGTTGGGGATCTCCTCGCCGCCCGCCGCCTTTATAAACCCTTCTCCTGACGTCAAGGCGGGGGCGCCCCCCTCGCCCCACGCCGCCGGGGGTGGGTCTCTGGGACGGGGAGGGGGGAACGGGACCGGGGATGCTCCGCTCTGCCCGGCGCCGGCCAAGCCTCCGCGGCCCCCCCTGAGCTCCCCTCCCCTCCGGCCGCCCCCGGCCCCCGGCGCGTTTTGTCCCCGAATCACCGCCCTTCCAGAGCTCCCGACGCTGCCCGGCCGCTCCCCCCTCTCCGGCCACAAGCCCACCGGAGCGGCGGTGGGGGGTCGCGGCTGTGGCCGCCCACCCGAGGCTCGGACCCCGTGCCGGAGGGTGAAGCCCCCCAGCAGCCGCTCTGCGAAGCCTCTCGCCCTGGAGCCGGGTCCCGCCCCGTCGGGTGAGAAACGGCTCCAGAATCCGGGGAGCTGTAAAGAATCCCCTTAAGGGCGATTGCCCCGGCTCCTGCCATGGCCCTGCAGCTCCGGGAAGCGATGACAAATGGGTGCCTGGGTCGGGGCGTGCTGGTCCCTGGCTGAGGCTGAGGAGACCCTTGTCTCCATCTCAGGGTCACTGGACGTGCTGGTGCCGTGGGACGCACCCGTCCCGCTGGGATGGTCAGTCTCCCCCACTCCTCCAGCCTCTCCCTGTGAGCTGGCTGGTGCTCACGATGGGGAAAGCTGCTTCAAACCCCGCGAAGGACCAGCCGCCTCAGCTGTCTCCCAGCTGGCAGGAGCAGAGCAGGATGTGCCAGAAAGGGCCTCTGCTGTCAAAAAAGGGGTATCAGAATCTCTCCTATCTCAATTTCCAGCTGAGGAAAGTCAAAGACTTGAGGGGACAAGAATTCAAGTACTGCGAAAAGGTCTCCAGAGACCTTCAAAATGACATTTTGTTTCATGCTGAATTAATGTGCACCTCCCGCCCCACTTTAAACCCTGGTGCTGCTGGCTGGGTTTGCTGAGGCTGACCTGGGAGTAAGAAGCATGAAACAAAGTGTTCCTGCTCTGTTTCACACTCCAACAAGACGAATTGGTCCTGGTTGCTGGTTCCAGACTGGGTAGAACTTTGGGCTGAACTGCGACCGCCCTCCCTGGATGGTGCCTCCCTTCCTTTGTGCAGTGAGGCTCTGCAGCCTCACATAGCTTTCATCGTCTTCATCCTTCCCAAATTGTGAAGCAAAATGAATGCCAATCATGAGAGAATAAGCCTTCATTTGTAGCCCATGGGGCCCTGAGGGTTGGGTTTACTTGTGCTGCATTTACAGCCAGTTTTTTCCCATCTGCCCGACATGAACAAGGCCAAGCTCTGTGCTCCTGGGACCTTGTCTGTCTTCTAGCACTGGTCTTGCTCTGGGGAAACCAGTGGAGAAGAATCAGCCCCGATCTAGTTTAGACACATTCCCGTGCTTTGGGCACAGGACACAGCCTCCTGCCAAGGCCAAGGGAAGTGACTGGACCCAAGAGAGCAGACTGTCCCCAAGGGCCATGACTGTCAGAGCTTTTCTCTGCACCATGACCCTGTGTTAGCAGCTGGGCCAGCATCTCTCTCCTCCCGTGGGCAAAGAAGCAGAGTCAGTCCTGGGCATGGCAAATGGCCAAGGCAGCAGATGCCGGGCAACAAACCTATCCTGGCCCTCTTGCCTGCCTTCAAGAGAGGTTTCCTAGGAAAGGATTCTCTCAGCAACAGTAATGTCACCAGTTTTCCACAGGTGCCAGTAGCAGCAAGCTGGGCTCTCCCATTCTACTTGCACTGGGAATAGACTTGCTTTGTAGTCCCAGGCTCTCCTCCTTGCACAGCACAGCCCAGCTGTGCCACACTGCAGTGCAAGCCAGGGCCAGCTTTGCAGAAGGCTCCAACTCCCCACCAGCTCATCCCAGCTCCCACAGCCAAGGCCAGTGCAGCCTGCTTGGGTTCCACATTGGAGACAAGCAGAGATGGAAATGGGAGACAGCACCGGGTTATTTCAGACTCCCCTGTGGCTTACTGGAAGCTGTTACCTAACATCCCCTGCCACTGCACATGGCAGGAAAGTCTCCAGGCTGGCATCCCTCCTGTCAGTCAGTATGTCATCCCAAGGGGAGGCGGACACTGGGAACCCCGTCACTCCTGAGCTACCATCCGCCTTTGGCTTCCACAGCTATGGATCTGCCCTGATGTGCCAGAGGGATCAGTTCAGCACCTGTATTTCCTAGGGATGGCAATGGGCTGGAGTGCAGCCTGGCACAGCTGCATAGGATGGAGAGCTGTGCTACATTTTGTCACCTTTTGGGTCCACCTGCGCACCAGCATGGAGATGAGAGCCGTAGGAGCTGGCACAGTGGAGGAACTGCCTTGATGAGTTCCCCTCTTTCTCATTTCCTGACTACTTCCTGTGGGGCCAGCAGGACTCAGACGCACCTAATGGGATTTTGCAGAGTTGCATAGCTCAGTCGGAGATGGATGGGTTCCAGGTGGGCTGCCAGGGATGGTTTTAGGAAGTTGGTATGGTCATGCTGCCATAAAATGGAGGAAGATACCAGACTTGATTCCTTAAGGGGTTTTGAGAGGCCATTCTTGATGTCCTGCCCAAACCCAGGCTGCTCAGCACCTTCTCCTTCCCCTGCTACCCACAGCACCTCTGTGTGCATGAGCCCAGCCCTATTAAAGATGTTCAGCCCAGAGCTATTCCTTCCTAGCCCCTGTCTTCACCCACCCTTTGTTCTCCATTTTTGCATCTACCCAGCCCAACTTTGCCCTGCCAACCCTCCCTGGCCATCTGGCAGTGCAGGGCATCCTGCAGCAGAGCAATAACGCCCAATAGGACTTTGGGTTAGGAGCAATGTTGTTGGAGTTGTTGTGCTCCCTACAGTCCAGTTCCAGGCAAGCACAGACCCGCTGTCACATTGGGAATTCCTGGCTTTGATGTTCACTGGCTGCTATGGCTTTTCCAGACACGGGGGGACAAGGCTTGGAAGACCAGGTTGGTTCTGACTCCATCTCTCAGTGCAGCCCTGGAGCTGGGTGGCTGTCCCTCTCTTCCCCCTCTGCCTGAGGGAGGCTGGAGGAATTACAACAGTGTTCCCCAGCAACAGGGGAACTATGACTGCATGGAAATGTCTTGGATTTGTCCCATTGAATTTCAGAAGCTTACCTGAGGAAAGCAAAAGTGTGGTCATTTTCTTCTCTCTGGTCATGCCCTCCACCAGGAGATGACTTGGCTCCTGAGCCACAGCAGTCTCAGAAAGTTTCTGACATCCACCTTGGCCGTTTTTACCCTCTTGAGGTTCAGCTGAGACTGTGAGGCTGGTGAGGCAGGACCGGAGACAAATCTTTGATGGGAATGTTCCCCTAGAAATACCTCAGCCTGTTTAAAGGAGAGAAACTGAACTCCCATCGGGTCTGAGCCTTGTTGACAGATACAATGTTGAATGGACCAAAGTTCTCAGGTAATGTTTGGGAGAATCACTCTGATGTTCTCCTTCTGAAAAATTTTTATGTTTCCTTTCAAGGAAAATCTAAAGAAAAAATACCATGTGCTTTTGTTCAGAAAACCACCCTGTGCTGACCTGAAGGAGCCAGCGATGAGGGAGTGGAGAAAGGAAGTCCATCTGCTCCGTACAAGTCTGGGCTGTCTCCCAGGGAGGACTCCTGGGGAAGGGGTAAGGGCAGCCCTCCAGACGTCCCCACGGCTGGCACAGGCATGGAGCAGCGAGCGAGTCGCAGATTGATTTACCAGTTCCCCTTCCCCCAGCTCCTCTATGGGATCAGTGTGCTCTGAATTTTTTGCACTCATTCTCCAGCCAGATAAATCCATCATCCGCTCGGCTGTGGCAAAGGCAATTCTGTTCCTTTCTTTCTGCCGCAGCGCTGCAGGGCATGTGGCTTTGCAGACGGTTGAATTGCATTGAATTCCTGTGACTGCTTCCTTACCCCCCACGCTTCCAGCTTGCTCCACAGCCCCAGAGCAGTCCAGCAGTGCGCGGGTTTGTGTGCACAGGCTGTGTGCTCGGCAGCGAAGCGTGCCCTCTGCTGTCACCGCAGCCCTCAGCCCGGTTCCTATTGCGCCTTATCTCCCTCGCCGTCACCTACAAAACACTCTCCATAATCTCAGCTTTGCTTTCACGAGCAGGACAGTTTTGCCATGGATCACTACCTTGCTAGCAGGGAAAGCCGCTTTTCTTTATATTCTGGCATTCAAGCTGGTAAGGCTGAGCGGTGATCTGGGAGCCAGGGCAGTGACATTCCCCACTCTGCCTCCGGACATGCAGCTGGTGCTGCGGGGCGGTGAGGAAGCTGCTAGAGCCCCACAGCTCTAGCAGCTTGCTAAAAACCTAATACAGCAGGTTCCTGCTTGTTTAGGGGTGATGCTGCCCGAGGAGATGGGAGATCCAGCTGAGTGGAGGAAGAACAGTCAGTCATGCCTGAGTGATAACAAAAAACAAGAGCTCAATAAGGGAGAGAGACTCTGGCTGAATGGTACCATGTATCCCTGGAATGGGCTGCACAGAGACCAGTGATGCTGGGGTTGTACACAAACTACAACCATGAGAGGTTTCTGTTTTTATAGTAAAACTTGGGCACAGATCCAAAAGAATTTGCCTCTCCATTAATTATAAGCCTCTGGGATTTCTGCTCCAGTAGCAAAGAGGGAGGGCAGTCAGGCTGTGGAGGTTCACAGAGGTGGGATTCTAGTACCTAATTTTTGAAATGTCTCTGTCTAAGAGCCCGAGCTGCGTTTAGGATTTCTGATGCTGCTGCCTGAGATTTATTCCCAGTCTCAGCCACCTAGGATACTGCCATGGCATCTGTAGGGCTGGTGGCAGCTGCCTTGAAGGGAAAGGGAAAGGGAAGAGAAAGGGGAAGAAAAAGGGAAATACATGGGAAAGACAAGGGAAAGACCAGCACAAACATGTGCAGAAGCACAGCTGAACAGGCTGAGCTAAGAGTTATGTGCCATGTATAAATATGAGAGTTAAATACCAGGGTGTTTACCTGTACTACTGCAGCGGCTGCCAGGAGTCAGGGATGGGGCTGTGTTTGAGGCTGTACAGAGAGATGCTGGCCAGTGCTATGAGGAGTTACTAGCGTAAGGCAAGAGATGATGGGTACAGATGGATGAGCACCCAAAATCAGGAAATAATACAGGACTCTGCTTTCTCTCTGTATATAACCCTGCTCTGTAAACACCATCTCTGTTCAGCCTGGAAAAGGCTCCGGGGAGACCTTATAGCACCTTCTAGTACCTAAACGGGATGATAGAAAGTTGGAGATGGACGTTTTTACAAGAACATGCAGTGACAGGACAAAGGGGAATGGCTTTAAACTGAAATAGGGTCAGTTTAGGTTAGATATAAGGAAGTAATTCTTTACTGTGAGGATGGTGAGGAATAGGTAACCTTGAGAAGCTGTGGATGCTCCACCCCTGGAAGACCAGGCTGGATGAGGCTTTGAGCGATCAGATCTTGTGGAAAATGTCCCTGTCCACGGCTGGAACTGGACGATCTTTAAAGTCCCTTGCAGTCCAAACCACTCCATCATTCCAGGACTCCGTGCTCAAACTCCGTCTTCCACTGCCCTCTTGTGGAGTCTCGGCAGAATGCAGCGGCCCGGCCCGGCCCCGGGGGCAGTCCCTCCACGCTGCCGAAACAAACAAAGCATCCCCTCCCCGAGCCCTGCTCACTCCCCTGGAGCCTGAATCCCCGTGTCCATGCTGGCCCTTCCTGGCCACCACCCGTTTCATGGGTTTGGTGGTGACCTTCCCCCTGAATGCCAGCCTGTCTCTGGAGCTGCGTTTTCCAAGGGCAAGCGAGCCAGCAGTAGCGACACGGGCAGGGCTGAGCAGTTCAGCGTTTGTGGGTATAAAGCAGGCATAAAACGGGTGTCGGGCAGCTCTGTGTGTGACACACACCGCCGGTGCCAGATGCCTGCAGGCCTTTGACCGCGGATTGCTATCGCTTCAGCTGAACTGCCTGGAAAAGCCATGACATCACTGTTTAAAAAAAAAAAATAAAATCCGTCAGGAGGAGGAAACCATGCTCCGGGAAAATACAGTATTTATTTTGCAAGTGCAACTGAGCAAGTCAATGGGAAATAAGAGGTCGTGGCTACACAGCTGCTTGTCTGGGGCAAGTGGAGCTATCAGCCCAGCCCAGCCGCTTCCAAAAGTGACAACTGCAGTAACCAGAGAGGCTGTGAGCTCAAAGGCAAGCAGGTCCTGACAGGGAGGGGAGAAACCTAAGTATGTGTGTCAAATGAGAGCAGTATGTGTGTCAAAACTCTGTCATGAGGACAGCCAGCCAGGAAAAGTAGACCCAGGAAAGGTAGAAAGGGAAAGCAAGTGAGGGAGCAAGGTGGGAAAGCAAGATTTTGCTGTTGTCAACGCTCAGGCAATGCTCCATTTGTGGTCCTTTTTCCACCACCTCATACCTAACACAAGTAAGTTGGTGAGGGCTCATGCTGGCCTCAGCCTGTGGGGTGAAAAATAAGCTCTTGCCCAGAAGGATGCTTGGGAAGACCTCACCCCATGAAATGCCTGCCCCAGAGGGATGCTTGGGAAGACCTCACTCCATGAAATGCCTGCCCCACAGCAGGCAGGCACTTGCTGCAGGCTGCCAGGCAGCTGTCCTGCCCGGCCAAATCAAACAGGAGGAGAGAGAGGCTGGCTCCAGCTCATTGCTCAGCCCTCGCCTTTTTGTGGGGCTTCTTCACAAGCCAGCAGACCTGGTCTGGTGGGAGACAAGCCAGAGGAGCTGGGGGTCAGGAAATCATAGAATGGCTTGGGTTGGACAGGATGTTAAAGATCATCTTGTTACAACCCCCTGCCGTGGGCAGAGACACCTTCCACTAGTTACGGTTACTCAAGGCCGCATCCGGCCTGGCCTTGAACGCTGCCATGGATTTGACATCCACAGCTTCTCTGGGCAACCTGTTCCAGTGCCTCACCACCATTATGGGTAAGAATTTCTTCCTAATAGCTAATCTGAATCTACCCTCCTTCAGCTTAAGGCCATTCCCCCTTCTGCTGTCACTACATGTCCTGCTGAAAAGTCCCTCTCCAGCTCTCTTGAGAGCTCCCTTTAGGTACTGTAAGGTGCTCCAAGGTCTCCCTGGAACCTTCTCCAAGCTGAACAGCCCCAGTTCTCTCAGCTTGTCTTCATAGAAGATGTGTTCCAACCCTGTGACCAGCTTAGTGGCTCTCCTCTGGACTCATTCCAACAGGTCCATTGTTTTCCTTGCGCTGGTGGCCGCAGAGCTGGACACAGTACTACAGGTGGGGGTCTCACAAGACTAGAGTAGAAGTAAAAAAGTTTCATTTTCAGCCTGGAACAACCTGTTTATTTAGAGGCAAACAGGAGAAGGCAACTGCTTTGTCTTTAGATGAGCACATAAAGCAAGAGCTCAAAGATGTCACAAGGAAGAACAGCAGAGCTAAAAGCCACAAGCTCACAAAGATGAGGACCAGCCACTCCACCCAGGTCAGCAGCCTGTCCAGATCCTGAGGCTAAGCTAAGCAAGGAAATTCCTCAGGAGAAACTTCTCTAAGAATAGCTTTGCTGTTATTGCTCATCATGTTCCTACTTATGGGGCCCAAAAGCATCTTCATAGCTCCTGGTCCTAAAAACATTCAGATAATGTCAGCAATAGTCGTCTCAGCCTGCTGTGACCATCAGAAGGCTGAGTCAGAGCAGAGGGGATCCTGCAGAACAGCAAATTGGCTCCCCCTCTTCCTGGAATTTTCCTGCCATGCAAGGCTGCTTCGGTTGTCTCACATCCACCTCTGTCCCATGGTGTGTTGAAAAACACATCCTCTTCATCTCCAGCTCCTCCTTAGTGCAGCCCCTCCTGACCTTGCAACCAGCCAGGCCCTCCCCTTCCTGCTGGTGCTTCCAAGGCCCCCCACTGTGAATCATCTGGCAAGCCCTGAACCAAATTATCCATGAATTAACTAAACTCAGAGTGAAACTCAGGCCCCACCCCGGGCCGTGCTGAGCTGTGGCCGGGCTCCACACCAGCGCTGGTTCCAGCCAGTCCTGCCTGTGTAATTCAGAGAAACTTTTTGCAGGAGGCTCTTTGGTTTTCTGAAACCAGCGATCGCAGAGCAGCACAGAGCTCAGGATCTGGGTGCTCCGGGCTTCTCCCAGCACGCCTCAGCCACCCAAACAGAGAAAAGCAGCTCCTCTTCCCTGCCAGGGCAAGCCCAGGGACTCCCTCAGGCCGGGCTGTCTCAGCTCTGGCCCGAAGCCCACGTGCAATGGCTGGAAGCAGAGATGCTCTCGGCCAGCGAGGTCCTGCTCCACTGAATCATCTCACAAGGCAGGCAGAACAGCAGGCCTCCACCATCCCAGGCTCTGAAAAGAGAGGAGCAGCAGGCAGCCATCTTCCCTGAGTAATTCTGGCAAGTGCACTGGATTCCAGGAAATATAAATAACTTCTCAGCCATCTGGAACTGTCCCTGCGCTGGTCAGCAAATGTCTCTCCCAGGCTCTGCCCTGTTCCTGCTGGCTACTCGGTGCCAATGCAGAAAGTACCAAGGGGGTGGCACAGTCCCCACCAGGATCCGCAGCAGCAAGCTTGAGTCTCGCTCAGACCTCCTGCCAAAGCCCACCTTCACTCGATACTGGAAGAGGCCCCTGTCTTCAACACACGGCCAAGAGCTCACACCAGGGCTCGGGATGCTCAGCCCCTTCCCTGGGCACTAGCCAGGCTTCAAGGTGCTTAAGGAGAAGGACAGGCAAGAACAGACCTCTCACTCCACCATACATCACTTTTCTTCATTTTATTCTTTTATTTGTACAGCTATTATTTTACAGAACGCATTAATGCAGTTTAGACACAGCCCAAACCCTGTCTCCCGAGATTGTTTATAACACAAGCATGTAAAATAAGACCAAAAAAAAAAAATCCAAAACAAAAAAAATAAAACATTCCCCTACTAGAGAGTTCCACCAAAACTCCTTTTGCAACATCAGGCTGTACCTTGAAGAAACTGAGCTCAATATAGTCCATACACTGAAAACTTCCATTGAAAAGAAAGGCACCGTGCGAAACCACATTTTACATATATACAGACTGAGAACTAGAACAAAAAAATTACACTTTATTATTATTTTAAATTCCTTCTGCAGCTTTGTTGGTTTAATACACACTTTTTTGTAAATTGTAAACCTTCACTTGCAAAAAAATACAAATACACTGATGCATTTAGACAAAATATTTTCTTACTTGTACAGATGCAATACTTTAAAATATCTCCTTAAGTGCTCTATCATAATAAAGATTCTCAGAGTGGATTCTGCCTGCAGAGTCCAACTGAGCCTTTAATGCATTTTATATATTTTTAATATAGCTTTTTTAAAGGTCTATATATATTTATTTTATATATATATTTATATATTTATATCTATATATATTTACAACTCTGCCATAGATTCCTTCACCTTTGGTTAAAAAAGTTAAAGCCCTCTCTTTAATAGCATACTTTCTCTTTAAAAGAACACACATTTTGCATACAAAAGAAAAAAAATCTGTTCCCATAAATCAACATTACATTCCTCATCTTCAAACGGCAAAGGCTGTGAAGGTTAGACTCCAGAGTTTATCAACACTCCACTGCACAGACATTTAAAATGACTATTTTTAATTTTTTTTAATGTTTTATATACAGTAAGATCTGAATAATTTTTTTTTCTTTTTGTTTCACATAACTGGGAAAAATAAAACCCGTGTATTTGTAATTTTTTTTTTTTTTAAATTCTAATGTTTTTCCACCTATCTGTACTATGGGTTTAGAGGCACTCCATCATGTGATGAATATTTTTTCTTTCTCTCTTTTTTTTTTTTTTTTTTTTTTGTTTTTTCTTTTAAAGTGTTGCAAGTATCCTTTGGACAGCTTCTCCCCCCCATGCCCCTCCCAAGACGACCTCCTCCTGGGAAATGCTCTGCCTTCAGCAGGCCTTGGGGAGCTCCGGAGGCACCTCGCTGGCCGAGATGCGGTACTGCACCTTGGTGTTGGTGATGGCCCCGTGCTTCTGCCGCAGGTGGAGCCGCAGCTGGCTTTTGTGGCGGAAATGCAGGTTGCACTTCTCACACTGTGGGGCGACAGGCAAAGGCAGAGGGTGTGAAACGCCATGGCAGGGGACGCGTCCTTCCCCTCGGGCCACCGAATGGCCGCTCGCCACCAGAGACCCCAGGACACTGCACCCACCAAACCGGTGGGCGAGGGAAAAAGTGGGAACGCGGTGGGAGGAGCAGCGCCTGGGGGCACCCCATCCCAGGCTTTCAGCAGCATATATTGGCCGTTTGTGCATCCCATAAACCAAGTCCCTCAGGAGATGACTCTGGCTCTGACAGACAAAACACCAAGCTCCATCTCTAGGTGATCAAACCAGCTACAGGGCTATTTCTAGAGCTGCTTTTGACCTCTGCCAAGCTGGATGGCTCCAGGACGTTTAGATGTCAATCCCTGCTTGGATTCTCTCTCTAGCAGATGGTGAAAGCCAGGAAAGCCCCAGCAAAGAGCTGGGAGCCCCCAGGGCTGCAAGCAAGGCAGGGCAGGCTGCTTGCTGGGTGCGATTATCACCATCAGAGGGGAGCTCAGGCCAGGCTGCCTGCTCCTTTCCCCTATCTCTGCACTCCACAGGCAGCTATAATTTAAGCCATAGCTATTTGAAGAAGTGTGACCTCCTTCCAGACGGGGTGGAAGAAAAGAGCAACTAAGATGTACCCAGCTTGGGCTGCATGTCAGTGTTTCCAACACAGCCACGCCTGAAAAAATACCACATCAGCATCAGCTAATGCCCGGGAGGAAAATGGGGCACGAGAAGCAGGGATGTGACCTTGGTGCAGGGCCTCATGAGGCTGGCAAAGGGCATTAAGATGCTGCAACCAGCCCATGTGAATGCCCTCGTGTCTTCCCAGCCCCCCCAGGCTTGGCAGCACCCTCCCCTAGCCCAAGCTGAGATTCCCCACCATCCAAAAAAAAGCAGGGCCACTCACATGATACGGTTTCTCTCCTGTGTGGATTCGAAGGTGACTTTTGAGGGTCTGCAGATGCCGGAAGCGTGTGCCACAGATCTCACAGGGGTACGGCTTCTCCCCGGTGTGAATGAGCACGTGAGCACGGAGGTGGGCCACCTGCAGAGAGCAGCTCTGGGTCAGGACAGCCCCAGGGAGGAAGGCATCCCGCTGGGAGCAAGGGTATCCCTGTGGGAATGGGGTTTTGCCTAGACATCTTTTTTGGTCTGTTGGGTTCCAGCTGGGACTCAGGGCCATGTGTCTGAGGTCTGGTATCTCCAAACCTTAAGGGCAAATGGAGCAGAATAGCTACGACCAGCAGTCAAGGTTTCCTTACTAAGCCAAATTATCCCCCTCGGACCTTAAGGTCCCTATTTACCCCACAGTACCATGGGAAGAGCTGCCCAAGGTAGCAAACTGGGCCACCATCAGCCTCCTCGCTGCCATGAGGCATCACCAGTCTTGGTGGGGAAGATCTGCCAGTCTTGGGCAGAAGATCCAACCACATCCCACCTCCCCAGGCACTTCGGGTCCCAGAGGCTACACGCACCTGGACAAATCTGGCCCCGCAAGTCTCACACTTATAGGGTTTCTCCCCAGAGTGGATGCGTGTGTGGGTTTTCAGGTTGGCTGGTCGGTTGAACTGTGCCCCGCAGATGTTGCAGCGGTACGGCTTTTCTCCTGCAGGGCCCAAAAGAAAGAGTGAGGGATTAGCTACGGGTGTGCTCAGCACCCAGGATCCAGGGTGCTCCCCAGAGATAGGTCCCTTCAGGTGCCAGACCCCGTGACATGAACCACTAGCCCTGATTCCTGTCCCTTTTGGAGATGGCTGTGGACAAGCAGCTTTGGTCAGGGTGCCTACAGAGCAGGGTGAGCTGAGGAGGCAGCTTTTCTCTTTTGGATTGGGAGCTGCAGCCCCCAGGGCAAGAGACTAAGTCAGGCAGCTCTGCCCACAAGGATTAACAGCATCGTTCCTCCTGACCCTGCAACAGCAGCTGGCACCTACATCTCCCTAGAGCTGCCACTAAGCACCCCTCAACCCTGCTCTGGCACTTGTGTTGCCTCAGTCCCCTGCACAGCCCTCCTGGAGCTCAGCTGAGACTGGGGGAATTTGGGTCTAATGCAGCACTGAGTTGTCAGCCCAGACTTGCCTTCCTCAGCTCGTGGACTGGCTGTCGACATGTTAAGCATTAAAAGCATGAAATAAAATAAGCCCTAGGTTTGTCAGCAAATGACTAAACCCTTAATATCCTCTTCCTTTCTCAGCTTTCATTGTGCTGATTCACAGAGTCCATCCATTCACAGATTTTCCCATCAGCAGAGTTTATGCCAAGCTAGATGTGACCTGGATTCCTAGGATGTAAAAATAAATCTCAGACTTCTCCCTAAATGTTCTTCTGATTATTTTTAAATTTTTTTTTCTTTAGTCTACCACAAAGTTACCTGGAGGCCACACATTTGCTCCCAGCTATGCATTTTGCAAGACACCTTTAAAAACAGTGGCACCCAGTGCTTTAGAGCAAAGGAGGTTGAGTTCAGTCCTGCTGCAAGACAGGTACCTCCCCCATTCCCAGGTTTGGTGCCCTGTCCTAGGGATTTCTGGCAGTGCCAAGTAATGCACCTTGCTCTTCCCATCAGGGACAGCCTGTGACACAGAGCAGAGGACGCTGCACCCAGCACAAACCCAGCCATAAACACCCACATGGCTCACCCACACAGCATCCCCAAAGCTGTCCCCATGGCCAACACTGTACCTGTGTGGACAGTTTTGTGGCTGGCTAGGTTCCCCTTGTAGCGAAAGGAGGCCTGGCAGCGGTCACACTTGTAGGGCTTGTCACTGTGGACTTGCAGAGAGTGTCTCTTGAGAGAGGCCTCCTCGGAGAACCGGCAGTCGCACTCGTTGCAGAAGAAGGCTCCGTTCTCTGGGAGGGCAGAGAGGAGAGCAATCAGATGGGCAGTGCATGGGCCACTTTCTTGATAGGCTATGGGATGGATTTGGGATGGAAGAGAGAGGTAGCCAGAACAAACGTTGGAACAAGCAGCCAAGTGCAGGTGTTCATGTTCAGTTGTGCTTGCACTGTGCTGTTACCTCCTGACCTTGTGCACACAACAACATGCGTGGTTTGAGGGGGCAAAGTCGTCACGAGCCCTATTTTAGAGCTCTCTCTTTCCTGTAGTGACACACAGGCTGCTTCCAAGAAGCCAGCATGTCACCTGAACATCTTTCAGAGACGCCTATGAAACCACTCAAGTTATCAGGCATCCTCTGAAGGATGCACAGCTCTGGAGCAACTCCTGCACCTTTAGAAGTCTTTAACCTTTACAGGTACAGAGGTCTGTCTTGAGCTTGGGAAGACAATCATCACCCAAATCACAAGGCAGGTTCCCCCACTAGGAGGGTGCCCAACTCTTAAATCTTGTGTTGAGTGTTACTACAGTGAGGTTCCCTCCTGGGATGTCTGCCCACACTACAGGTGGCAATGCTGCATTCCCCCTCCCTGAGCTATGGGCAGATGAGCGCACAGATACCTGTCTTTGGGCTTGTGGGGTTTTGCAACAAGATTGCAAGCCTCATTATCTGCATTTCCCCAGATGTGCACACTGGGCTCCCCGATAATAAAGATACCATGACAGATGCATGAGACATGCCAGCTTGCCCAATCCCCATTACGGTCATTACATCTGTCAGGCTTGTTCTCCTGTGGTTCTGGTGGGGTGGGGTGCACTTGTTTCCTGTCCTTACCTGCCAGGTTTACAGCAGGTGACTAACTCCCTGCACAAGGTATCTGGATGGTGCTGGGGAAGGGGAGGAAGGAAGCAATTCCCATGTGCATGTGTCCTTCACATGCATGCAAACAGCTGGGCAGACAGTTAAGAGGAGGCTGTAAAGCACTGTGGGATCCACCAGCATCAGGGACAGGTCTGACAGTTTGTTTGACCACAGGGCACTCAGTGATGGGTCCCTACATTGCACAGCCCCCCAAATGCTGGTTGAAAAAGACGACCAAGGACACAAGACTCACCGCAGCTGGAGTCAGAGTATTCAGACTGGGTTTCCCCCATCTCTTCTCCAAAGTTTGAGCCGGGGGTATGAAGGCACATCTCAGTATGTTGTGGGGACTGGCAGCCACAGGAGCTGCACTTCGATGAATGCATATACAGTGGGGACTGCCCTTCGCTGCTCCGAGGGGACCCATCCCGGGACCTGTGGAAGGACAGCAACGTACACAGCCGTGAGAAGGCTCTTGCTGTGCTCGAGATACCAGACCCTTGTCTGCACCCCTCCCGACACAAGGGACAGACGTGCTTTATGGGAACATCTTTCTGGTGAGACACACAGCATAGCCCTGATCAGCAACAGGTCCTTAAGCCTCAAACCTTCAGATGCCCATCACCAATGACCTCAAATGTCTTTAGAAACATCCAGGTCCAGAGGATAGCAAATTGTTCCCTGATACTTTGGCCAGTCCAATGCTTACAGCCAACAGAAAGCTTGAGGCATAGGGAGTCTGTTGGAAACACAGGCTAGGCAAATCCAGGCTCCAGAAATCATCCAGAGCTGCCAAAGTTACCCAGGGATTCACAACCCAAAGTTCCCAGTTCCTTTGCCAGTCCAGGCTGGCACCACTACAGTGGGGATGGTGGGCACTCAGACAATGTCACTGGCAGTCCTCCACCAAATGCAGGAGCTTCCATCTGCTCATGACTCGACTTCCCAGCCCAATGCTACAGATATTTCACACTTCCAAACCCTCACCAACAATGCAGGAAGTCCTATTTCTCAGTGGGGAGGGGCATGGGGGGTGAAAGTCTTCTCACCTGTTAACAATATTGTTGAGTCTGCTTGCTTGTGGGATAGTAGAGTCTTCGCCATTCACACTTATCTTGGTGGGGGATTGCACATTGAGATGCTCTGGCTCCATGGACTGCTGGCAAGTGGACATGGGCACATAGGTGCGAGGAGAGAGGGTTCCCATCTCATTCTGGTCAGCGCTGTCTTGCTTGGTGTTCTGGTTGAGAGAGTTGAGGACAATGAACTTGTACTTCTTCCAGTTGCAGGCTTTGGGGTCTGTGGGGCTCTTGGTGAAGAGGGAGCTGGAGTTCTGACTGATACGGGCATTCTTGCTGCTGCTGGACTCGGTTGGTGAGTTGGGCTGACAGTCTGACTTCTGTGGGCTCTGGGGGCTGATGAGTCCCTTGCGGTCCAGGGGTGTGTTGGTGGGCTCAAAGTGCTGGCTGATCTCGTCCTCTGAAGAGGTCCGCTCCTCCTCTTTGGCCACTTTGTCGCAAGGGAAGTAGGGATTGTTCCGGATTGAAGGGATGACAGGTTTGGGCCCAGAGGCCACGCTGTAGTGCATGTCACTCCTGGCTTCCTCAGCAGCACCTTCTTTCGGAGCATAGATGGTGGCGTGGCACATGTTGGCAGAGATGTCGGTAATGGTTCTCACGTACTCGGTGGGGATTGTCCTGGAGCTGTCGCACGGCAGGATCCTCTCCTTGGGGAAGGCACCTGCCCTTGGGAGTTCAGAGAGAGGCATCCTCATCTCCCGCAACTCATCATCCACCAGGAAGCTATTTAGAGGGAGAGGGCTGTATCCATGGTAGGAAATGGGGGATCCAGACAAGCTGTTGATCAAGCCAGGTGCAAAGGCCCTCCCATTGCAGAGAGACCCATTTTGAAGAGGCATGCTGTTCTCCGAGACATCTCTGCTCCGATAAGCCATCACCTCTGGGTGGCCCAGCATCCGTCCAGCCAAAAACTCTTCCCTTGGGGTCTTCACAGCAGACACCATCTCTGCTTCACTGGAATTGGGGAAAACAGGAGGGAGACAAAGTCATTTTCAGCCTGGAAAGATATATTTGCAGATACCTTGTCAGTTTTTCCCCTGCCCACCCAAATATACAGTCTCAGGCTCTTCAAAGTTCACCAAGGGCACTCACCTAGATTTGACAAACCTTCGGCAGGTGTCAACCACGTGCTCCATCTGCAGGTAGAGTGCTGTGGCCATCACGGCCATGATATTGTTCTCCCTCAAATTCAGGCGGGAGGTGTACATGAAGTCCAAGAGGATGCAAAACCCCTCAGGGTTAATTTCAGGGTCCAGGTTGATGACATTCAAGTTGCACTTGAGCTGGTCAGTGAAGATGCTGTAGAAGAGGCCACTGCAGAGGGGAGACAGTAGAGAGGACAAGTGTTACGACAATTCAAAGGAAAAAAGGAGAATTTGTACGAAATTCCTGAGTACAGAGGGGTTCGAGAATGGGAAGGGAGGAGGAGGAGGCGGCAATTACAGAATTCCCTGAGCTTCCCCCTTATTATCAAGCTTGGTTTCTCAGCTTAGTAAGCGTCTTCCGCACTGCACTTTTACCAACTGGAACAGCCTGCTTTTAGATCTCACCTGCTCAACAACTCCCCACTGCCTCCATTTAGTAATTCCCCAGCTTTTTTGGTTTTTTTCCATTGTTGTTCTTACCACCATCCCCTTCCTACTATGACTCATTTCTTTCAGAAGCCTCTCAGGGCATCCACACACAGTCTTAAACCAGAAAAATAAAAAAAGGAGAAATGTTGGCAAAACATTTTTCAGACGTTTTAATAGTCAAAGCTTGGCTTTTTGAAATCTTTATATCATGTCAGCAAGAGAACCTGGAAGGCATTTGCTGTAATTCAACTGGGCAATGGTGGGATATTAATTAGCATTTACTAGGAAGGAACTCCAGCAATCTTAGGAGCTGGAAAGGGATTTTGGACCCCATCAGGCTTTTAAAAAAAAAAAAAAAAAAAATTAATCAACTAAGGTGGGTGCAGCCAGCAGTCTGGGAGCTGAGGAGGAATAGCTCTAAAAATAGCAGTGGCAGGGGACACCTTGGTCACAGAGGACTCGCTCACCCCACTGAGCATCCAGCCCTCCCTCTCCTCTCCTCTCCCTATGGCACATTTGTGCTTTGCCTGCAGGGACGTGCCTCACATCTGCTGCACTCCCATCGGTGTCCATGGGCTGTTTGTGGGCAGATGTGGGCACACAAGGAGAGAGGTGAGGGCAGCACACTGGAGGGAAGCGATCTCAGCTCTAATCCCGTTACAGGCACAAATTTCTTGGCAGCCCCTTTCGGTTCTGCTTCTCTGCCTCTGTTTCCCCATGAGTCCCATGAGCCCCCACAGGACTGCGGCAGTGCTTCTGGAGACCAAAGGCTGAGGGAGCAAGGAGGGAGGCAGGGAAGGACCCTGCTCTCACCTGCAGGCCATCAGGACTGTTTTGTGGGCTCTAAACTGCTCCCGGTTCACGATGATGACAACATCAGTTAGGATATCCCGGCTTCTAAGGCGGTTCAGATTGAGGAGGACGTCGCTCGCGTGGCGGGTGAACTGGATGCAGCTGTCTGCCGGCGAGGCCATCTTCAGTCTGCGTGAGACACAAGCATCAGAGGAAGATGAGAATGGAGAACAGCCTGGCAAGTACCCTAAACCCAGGGAAGAGACAGCTGCTGCTCTGGGACATGCTCAGATGGCCAATTGCTCCTGGTAGGGGCAGCACCAGCTCCTTGGTCCCAAGGTAGTCCTGCACCACACCAAGCTCTTGCCAGGCTGCCTAGTGAGGTCCCTGAGCCGACAGTGAGACCTGGCATGTCTCATCCCACCTAGCAAGCTGGTGGGTGAAGGCAATCAGACCCTCCTGAGGATTAGCCAACCATCTCCTCTTTCTCCCTGCCTTGCCCATGGCAGCCCCACCCCAGCCCACTCCACCACCTACTCAGGTTCATCTCCACAAAGCTTCCAACATAGCTCCTAGCCTTCCAACCTCCCTCAGGAACCATCCTCCTCACCTGTGTGATGTCTGGCTGTAAATCCAGCCACAGGAATCAAAACAAGCCTTAAGGTCCCAACTGAAGTTGAATGATTTCAACATCTGGAATATCCAGCCCACAGTGGAACACCAGCCCTCACCCAGGAAACTACCTTCCTACTCTCAAGTGGTGGCCACTCTGGAGAAGACCTGTCCACAGTTTCCCAACTAACTGGTGAGGAGCAGAACTCACCTAACCTGCTGGGCTGCTACCCACACCATGGCCCAGTCCCTCCCTGTGAGCAAGGTTTGGGTTAGTCGAGGAACATGAAGCCTTCCCCCAACACAACACCTGCTGACCCAGCCCAGAGGTGTCCCCCCAACCAGCACCCAGGATGGCCCACATCTCCCTGAGGTTTGAGCTGGAATGTGCATCTTTGGTGTCAAATTCTTCCACGATCAATCCCCTCCCATAATCCTGACTCCTCCCTCGCCAGTGGCACATGAACGTACAGTAGTTTCTACAGAGCAGCTGCTCTCTGAAAACAAATTCCAGCTGGGTCTAATAAAACAGTTCATTAAGGAAAGGGGGAGGGAGGTTAGGAGGGAAAGCACAAAATTTAAATTTACATACCCAATGCCTCAATTCACAGTCCAAAAGTTTCTTTCAAACCTACGAACAAAGCACAAGAAAACAAACAGCACATTAGCTGATATTTATGAATTGGCCGTGGCAGGTCGCAAGGCTGCTGTTTCGCTCAAGTATCAGTTGGATAAAAGCTAGAGATAACAAACCTTCTACTCTCCAGTAAGGTTAACATTTGTTTCTTCCGGTACAGTACGTTCTTATCACAACCACGGGCTTTGAGAATCCAATCATAGCTTCTTCCACACCCTCTAGCCCAAACCATGGGCGTATGCCAAGGAGATTTTCATTTCCATGACTCAGGAACTTAAAGGCAGGTGGGGAAGGGTAGTCAAGCGAGAATTTTCTCACCATTTCTTTCAGAGATAACTCTTCCCCTTCCAAGACCGGATTCCTGTCCGGTGCCACATTCAAGAGCCATGCCACATTCCCAGCACCTTGTTAACAGGTGTGACATCCATACAAACATCAGCTGTCACTCTGCTCAGAAACCCCCATGCTCCAGCCACTGGTGAAAATGCCCTGGGATGGGATTGCTGAACAGATTTGGGAGGATATAAGTATCAAGCACCAAAGTGACTTGGCCGGGACTGCATAGGAAGCCAGTGGTGGAGACAAATGAGGATGCAGAACAAATGCCCCTTCCCCTTGCTGCTGCCAAAGCCTTCCCTTAAACCACAAGCTGTGTCTCCAGGCACTGGCTTCACCAGCAGTGTAGCTGGGGCAGAACAGTAAGGAAACCCAGGAGTTAATTGCCTTCCAGAACTCATACTAATCCTCCAAAATTTACTTAAAACCAAACCAAATTGACCTGGCACCAATGCAGAAAGAAGATCCTCAGGCAGTTGCCTCAGCAGGTAGAAGCACAATAAATAAGTGAGCCAACAAACCCCAAGACGTTCATCACACTATTTTGAGGACCAACTCTCAGACTATTGAGACTGCCAGGCACTTGCAGAAAGCCCGATCATCCCTGTGAGGACAAGCATTGCCTTCCCTCTCCCTTGCGGGAGATGTGCAGATCTGGAGCCCAAGCTCCCCTCCCATCCCCACAGCCACTGGGATGAAGAGATAAGATTTAAGGCAAGGTATCACGCGCAAAACCCAGAGGGTGTCTAACAGCTTTATTCCAGCCATCAAACACAAATCTTCAGAGCCACTCTGAGCCTGGCCAGCTTAAAACTTCATGCACATACAAAAAGTGACTCATTTCCCAAATACTGCAGACTCTGACCTTCCTGTGCATGCTCACTGCCAGCGACTCACTACCTTCAATTGCAAGCCAAGGGACTCACGGCGTTCTGCAAGGAGCCCAGCAGACATCCCTGTGCCCACATGAGCAGATGTGTGTGCTTGGGGTAGCTGGCTGGCACCCCAACCTCAGCCACAGTGGCAGACTTACCCTGCCAGGCTCCGGGGAGTCACCTCAGTGTCACAGAGGTGAGGAGGTGACCCACTTGTAAACCAACAAAATTACAAACAGCGAGATGAACTCTGCACCCATGAGCATCATGTGAGAAGCTGCTACCGTGGCCAAATTCCCTTATCCACAGCGAGGGCACAACACTGCCGGGGGGGACACCTAGCTTCTCTCCCAGAGCTGGAGCGCAGCACAGCCCCCTCCCCACCCTTCCAAATAATCCCTCCCAGCATAGTGCTGCTTCAACGCCCACAGCCCCAAGAGCTGGGCAGGTGCATCCCAAACAGCTCCCGGCTGCAGGATGTGGGCATGCCAAGGGAAAGGGACTTTCCTTCCCCTCGCTGTGCTGAGTCGGGTTAACCCTGTCCCTTCTAGTCCCCGCACAGCACCAGCTCTGTATCCCGGCACGGGAGGATACTCAGACCAGAGAGAACAGGATGGCAACAAGGACCAGAGACCAGTGATGGGGGGCAGAAAAAAGCCACTTCAGCCAAGCATGGTCTTTGCCATCCAAACCCCCTCAAATCCCACGAGGCTCCTCCAGGCTCAGTTGGGGCCAGAGCATCATCCCACATCCCCCCCTCCAGTTTTCCTGCCCAGTACCTTGCAGGTGTGGGCTCTCAGGCAGTGCTCGAGGCTGTGTGCCAGGGCTTGCTGTGCCCATAGAGGAAGGTCTGGAAGAGGTGCAGGGCCCATTTTGGGGGTGGCCACACGGACTGTCACTGCTGTTGCCTTCCAGGAAGGCAAAGGGTCTGCCCCAGCGGTTCAGGGAACAGCCCTTCCCTGCCGGCACCTCCCCGAGAAAACCCATTCCTGGAAAGGAGCCCAGTGCTGGCTCTGCCTTCCCTGCAGCTCAGTGAGCACAGGGACGGTGCACCTTCGTGTGGGGGAACCTTTTTCAGCTCAACCCCATGCAATGGGGAGACCCTCTTTGCTCACTTACCCTAGGGCAGAGGGGAGAACCTGGGACTTCCAAGCCATTTTTCTGCCATGCCTCTCCATCCATCTACTCTTCCAGTTAGAAGGAATCCCTTTTCATCCATCCGCCTCCCACTCTGTGCACAGGGGGGAACTCTTTGCTCCCCTATCCTCCTTTGCATGGGGGATACCCCATGGTCTTAACCCTTCTCCCACCCCCGAGTGCATAGCCAGGGAGGAGAGCACCAAAGACTCCCCCCTCCCCGGGCCCCAGTCTCCTACCCCTCCAGAGCCTGCAGCGCGACCTCACTCACATCACCTTAGAGGGGTGGCGGGGTGAAATCTTCCTTCCTCACAGCCTCATCCCACACAGTGTTCCGAAACTGCCCGCCCAGGGGAAGCTCCATCCTGCCCTCCTCCTCCCCAGTCCCTGCACCCTGCAGGGTCCCAGCCCCATGGGAACATCCCCACTGCCTGCCAGGGCGTGCTGCCAGCTGCCTCTCCACCCTGCCAAGGAATGCCTGGTTTCTCCTCAACAGGGATCAAGGGTACAACCAAGAAAATGAGGTGGGGTGTGGGTGGCTCCCCCAGCACAGCCATGGGTGCTACATGCCACAGTGAAGAAGATGCTTTTGGCTGGGGGTGTGTGAGTGCCCAGCTCAGCTTTCTGCTACCATGCAATCCAGGGGCACTAAGTGTCCTTTAGCTGTCACAGCAGAGCTTTACTAGTTTAGTAGCTTCTGGTTAGTGTCTAGGCCAAAACGTGGCTGGGTTAATAATAACCCAAGAAGAGACTGAGAGAAGTCCACAGCGTCAGCACAGATCAAAAGCCGCATCACTAGTGCAAGCCCTGTGGTATTTTCTACCGTACCCTTCCGTGAGCGGATTGCACTCGCTCTATCGAGCGGTCTCAATCTGATCCAATTTCCTGCCAGCAAACAAATGTTTCTAGGAAATGCAATACATTATCTGGACGGGTTTATTATCAGCATTTGGAACCAGGAAAACTGCATATTTTCTCGAGCGCCGCAGGGAACTTTATAGTTCATACTTCAAAAGAGGGTTTAAAGGATTGCCCTTGAAAGCTGGCCCAGCTCAAGTCTCCACATTGTTTTGGTCTTTGCAGAAGAAAACGCAGAGGAGGGAGGCGGTAAGCACGTTAAAACTGGCTCCAGTGTTTTCCTACTAAAAAGGACTCCCCTGCCCTCTACGGAGCCAAGCTCTGGCTGTGAGGCAGCAGCAGCGCGTGCCCTTGGGAAGCAAGGAGTCGAGCCTTCCTCAGCATTTCAAACGACCCCAAGCAATTTGGCACATTAATTTTTCAAGGGACGGCAGGAACCATGTCCTGGCTGAAATCTAGGGAGCTACTCTGGAGAATAGAAGACGGACTCTGTGCCCTGCCAACGCCAAGCCCTGCGCCGAGATGCCGACCCGACAGCAGGGTGCAGCCGGAGCTGGGTGTCTCCAGCAGCTGAGCTAGGTCCCTGGCCCTGCTGGGCTCCCAGGAGACGTCTGATCATCCCTACCCCATATCAGGACAGAAAATTATCAGCTGGCACCTGACCCCCCCGTCTCTGTACTCCTGGGGCTGAGGGCAGCACAGCTCCTTCTGGCAGTAAGGAACTGCTCTGGCATCTCGCCTGGATGGGATGAGACACCCCCTTGCCCCTATATTTAGCCAAACAGATTTAAGGAGATGCATTTCAGAGGGTACCTAGTCCTACAAGACACCTTCTTCAGGACCCATTTAGAACACCCTGTCCTGTAGTGTGCTTGTCCCAAGCTCCCTCCTCCATAAAAAGGCGTCCAACATTCCCCATGGGTACCCGGCACACAGCGCAAAGGCAGCAACTGACCAGGAGAAAGAGGGCAAAGAAAACAATACAGACCTGAAATTTCCTACCCCTCTACCAAATGCCCCTAGTTCTCTCTCTGGTTTAGATGGGAAGCTCCACTGAGATTACTGAGGTTTTAAAGCAGTCCTGAAGACTACACAATTGCTCCGATCTAGGGGTGTGTGTCTTTTGGCTGCCAGCATCCTGCAGTGATGAGAACACATAAGATCTAGCTTGGATTTAAAAAAAAAAGAAGGAAAAAAAAAAAAAGAAAAAAAAAAAAAGGAAAAAGGAGGACTACATTTGCAGTCTAAATTTGCAGTCTGAAGGAGCTTACTGGTCAGATGCTGACTTTTGGATACTGATCTAACCAAACTGCAAACTGTGAACTCCTGAGGTTTGCCAATGTCTGCTGTAAACATGGAAACCAAGTGTCACTTTTTGCCAAACAGAAGAATGGTTTAAAAATAGATCTAGAGAAGAATACAGGCACTCGGCATACAAGGCTCCCGTTTATAGACTCCCATGCTACTATAAAATGGAGCAAGAGGTTATAAGCACACAAGCAACTTTCCACCAAATTTAGATTTTACCAACTTCTCAGAAACCTGAAAACAACACTTCAGGCTCCAGCTGAACCAGTAAAAGCTCTTTGAATAAAGTTCCCAGCCCAGGTATTACAGCACACGGACTAAAACAGGCATGAAATAATTCTTCAACCGTAACACCATAAACATATGGAGGTATATAAGTTGCATACTGAGAAATGCACCTCCTGGTTAAGAGTTTCATTTTATTCATCTATAAACTTTGTAAAAAGGTTTTCTTTTTCATGGAGAATCCAAATAAAATGAGAGGACAGTCCTACCACGCGGCACTGGCACACAAAGTTTTACCACCTGTATTTGTATGGGGTTTTGAGGATAACGTTACTGTTTACTAAGAAAAAAGAAGTGTTCCAAACCCAAACACTGTTCCTACAAATTCATATTGGGCTGCTGCAGCTGGAGGCTGAAAGCTTTCCCTGACCAAAAAAAAAAAAGAAAAAAAAAAAGAAAAAGAGCATAGCTTTACAATACATCCTAAATTAGGCAAAAATTCAAGGGCAGATTAACACCACAACTCGGAAAGACTTTCACATGTGATTTCATGACCAGACCCAGAGAGAACTCCATATGGAAATGTCAGTGACTTTAATAAGCACCAGGTTGTTTCCAATTAGGCTCCTTAAGTAAGTTCAGTGGCATCCAGAGTTTCCTCTGCCACCTTCCTCCAAGCTGGCAAGCATTTTTTTTTCTTTTTTTAACGAGCAGTTAATAAACATGTTCCCACTCTCCCGAGGCTGCCGGCCCTGCCAGCCCCGCGCGGAGCGGCGAGAGGTGACACTAGATGGCACCAGTTCGCTTTGCTACAGGAGCAATTTTTCCCCTCGGAAAATAAAACACCCCAACCAAACCTGGAAAACATATAATTTTGTCGATGTAATTCTGTTTCTCTTAAAACGCGCCTGAGCAACATTATTTTTATGAGCTTTTCCAGCCTTGTTTTGAAAAACTTAATGTTTCTGCTAGGTTTATTTTTGTACCATCCAACAGCCGGCTGAATCCTCCCTGCACTGCAAACAGGGATGTCTAAAAAGTGTCACAAAGACTTTTGATGGATTTTTTTGTTGTTGTTTTGTTTTTGGGGTGGGATTTGTAAGAATCACTTCTCATTCCAACTTCTTCCTTCACAATAATAACTAACCAGTTAACCTCCACTTCCTCTCCCAATATTGACTCAGACAGTCAGAACTGAGGGGGATTGGAAATTGGAATTGAAATGCATCTCGACAGATCTTTGATTGGTTTTGCCAATCAAAATTGAAAATAGACAAAGTCTTTTCTTACTGGAACAACGTAATAATCCATTCTTCTGGAAAATTTCTATACACCCTTTGAATATTTTAATGGCTTGGTGATATGTTTCATGGGGCAAAACGTTTTGCCATCTATAATGCAAGTTTTTAAACCTGTGATCCTACCCTTAGGGGAAAATAACAGAATCTCTGGTTCTGCCTCTCCATCTATATATAAAGAGAGGATTCCCCTAAAGTATTTTTAGAGCAAATTTTGAACAGTAACCCCCTCAAGGACCGGAGGAAGGAGCCTGCATTTGCTCCTAAAGCTCTTATCCTTTAAATCCTCGAAACAGTACAGCAAATAATAATTTTTCACACATTTAAAAGCTCAGGAGAGGAATCAGTAAGATTCCCAGATAGAATAAGGGCCTGATCCCAAACCCAGCCCTGCCGACACTTCCAGTAGCATGAGCAGGAATTCGGCCCCAGAGAGAGATGTCGGACCAATGTAGCAGCTTCTCACTGAGCCTCATCCGTCTGTCCCCAGCCTCCCCTCGCACTGATCCTGTGCCTACTGAAGTCAGTGGAAAAAACTAACTGGGGACGGCTTTGTTTTTGTTGATTTTGACTCATGATTTTAAGCCCAGATTTGCCTATTCCCCGGAAATGCAACAGGGGGGTCGAAGGCGGCTTTTTAGGCGCATCCGAGAGGCTGCCGCGGATTTTTTTAAACAAATGCCTTGCTTTCTCTTTCCCTCCTTCCCAAGAGGCGATTTCATAACATTTCATACTGTGACTTTGCAAACTACAGGCGGGGGGGACGGCGGGGAGGTGGGG
>VZTE01003572.1:0-15228 GCA_013397775.1 Eulacestoma nigropectus
AACAGACATTTAGTAAGGAAAGTAGGGAAGTATATTACAGATCCCTTCCATGGGAAACAACCTTTCATGAACAGATAGCTCCAGCATGGGTTCATCGCAGAGTCACAAGTCCTGTGAACAAATCTGCTCCAGCACGGGCTCTTCTTTCCACAGGTACAGTGCAGGCTTCCCATGGGATCACAGCCTCCCTCAGGCATCCACTTGCTCCAGTCTGGGGTCCTCCATGGGCTGCAGGGTCACAGCTGCCTCACCATGGGCTACATCATGGGCTGCAGGAGAATCTCAGCTCCGGTGCCTGGAGCATGTCCTCTCCCTCCTTCTGCACTGACCTTGAGGTTTCTCTCACATTCTTGATTCTCACTCTGGCTGAAGTTGCTGTTGTGCACTTTCCCCCCTCCTTCTCAGCTGTGTTACCCCAGTGGTGCTACCATCACAGTTGAATGGCTCAGCTTGGCCAGCAGCACATCCATCCTGGAGCTGTCTGGCGCTGGCTCTGTTGGACATGAGGGAAGCTTCTGGCAGCTTCTCACAGAAACCAGCCCTGTATTCTCCCCCTACCAAAGCTTTACCATGCAAAACCAGTGCAGTTGGATATACTTTATGGAGCACAAATATAGGGGCTTCATTGAAGCCAGGAAAGAAAATACCAGAACTGAACTGAGTTCCTGAACGACTTTTAGAATTAATGTACGTTGGAGCGTAACCTGGCCTACGCAGTTTGTAGGTGCAGCAGTAATGATTTCAGTAAATGCACTCTCTGATGCAGCTGTTTTGTGCATTCTGTATGACTTTGGGCCGAGAAGAGGCTGACTGTTCCTATTTATGCTATGTAACTGGAGTGTAGAAGTGCTTGAAGATCTTAGATCAGCATTCAGACTGAATTCTCCTCCCTTCTCCAATTCTACTTAAACACGCATAGTATCTAAATAATGCTTCAAAATATCCATTTAATGTCTGTGACCATCTAGAATCAAAAGTGAAGATTATTGATCTCATAATGTATGGGAACAAAATCACTAGGAAAAAGGGAAGAAAAGGATATTTTGGTGCTCTCCCCATCACTCAAAATGGCAAATAGAAGAATGAACTCCAATGAGACATTTCATGACTGAATAGTTCACCCATTTAATCCTGGCCATATCTGTTTCTTTTTCATGCCAACTGTACAGGTAAATATACCCTTGAAAATCAGTTTTCCATGTAAAAAGGTATCTGCATAAATAAGGTTTGATTACGTCTACACTATTTGCCCAGCAAATCTTCAACCTTTAATGGACACCTCTCTGGTATTTGTCATGTCAGGTGGAAAACCAGAGTGAAAAAGATAGGATCTGTATACTTAAATCGCTTGTGACATTTCCAGAAGAATCTGATTGAAGATGCTTTCAGACAGTGATGAACCTGGGCATGCCTTTCAGGCCTCTGTGGTCACAAACAGTAATTAGTTAATTAATCAGTAATTAGTCAAAATGACAAATCAAAACCCACTTTGCTAAGGGGTTCTTTCCAACTTTCATCTCTTTTCCCTCTCGAACAAAAATCACTTTCTTAGTGGTTTTAAACTTCTTAGAACTTCACATGTTGGCTGCAGATAAGAGGAATTAATAGATGATCTAGATTTATCTTCTGAATTTCAGTCTTTTATTTTTACTTCCATGTTATGCTCTCAGCAACCAGGTTTTCTGAAGTTTTCCATACATACAACTTGATGTCTTATCTATCTTCAGCTGAGTGGTGTGTGCTTAACACTTAGCGCATCTAGGGGATCAGGGAAAAACTTCAGGAAACACAAAGGGGCAGAGATGACTTAAGTTCAGCACTGTGAAAGAAGAAAAACATGCTGCTTTAGAGAGCAGAAAGCCTAGATGATTTGAGCTCAGACTTCCTCTTGCTCCAGTTCCCATTGAACCATAAATGCCTGCCCAGGGCAGAGAAATAAGAGGATAAGAGAAGGCTGAATTTCAAAGTCATTCTGTCCTTGCAAAGAAAGAATGGCCACTGATTCAGACACTGATTATACGTGGCAGTTTTGTACTCTAAAAAAAAAAAGAAAATCCCTAGAGATTAGATATAGCTACACATATTTTTCATTTCCAATAGGCAGGAAACTAGGTTATCCTAGATCATCTGTCTTCCACTTTCTTCCATTTCTACCCAGAGCCTGGAAAAAGAAGCAAACAAACAAATAGTCAAGGGAACATCAGCCTTGTCATAATTAATGGAATATCATTTTAAATGTCATCTAGCCAAACGTATCATGAACATTTCTAATCTATCTAAATACTAACTCATAAATTGTAGCCTGAGGTAGAATATTGCCTTGCATTTAGGACAGCTTATATGCCATTGTCTATTGCAGCAGACTCATCAGCACAAGAGAAGCATTCTTGAGTCTGTTTTATTTTGTGTGCTGGAAATAACCCTAAAAGCATGTCTCCATTTCAAGGATTTATTTTCAAATAGGTAATAGTTTTGTAAACTTCTCTTTCCAGCTTAAACCAATGAAAACGTTGGTTATAGTCACTTGTTCTCTGCTCTGTTTTGCTGAGAAAATAACAGCTTTTCCACTACAAATAGGAGGTATAATAGAAACAAAATAGTGTCTTCAAGATGTTGGTATCTAGAAATTTTCAAGTCCAGTCCTCCCAACATTACGCACATACTTGTCTTCACTCGTACATGTGGTTCAATTGAAACCTCTATTTGGTGCACCATTCAGTGTGTAATTGCATCTGCTCAGGGAGGATGTAGTATTTTGGGGGTGTTTTCCTGTCCGAAGAAACAAGGAATTGCAAGAAGTAGCTGTATTTCTGGTCTGTCTACCTTCTATGTCAGTGTTCCATGTTGTCATGTGGAAAGTAGAAAGCATAGAATTAAAACATTATAGAACATGAATTTGCCCAGGAAATTACATTTTTACATTCTTTTCCTTTCTGCACTAGCTCTGCTAAATTGTGTCTTATGTTCAAAATACCAACAGGGAGCACTAAATAAACCAGACCTTTAAGTTTCATGTCTAGTAATAGTACATATTTTGCATTTGATATTACAAAAAAGGGCTTAATTTTGTTTCCATTGAAACATGAAATAAACATTGTTTGGTTTGGTGCTGTATCATAAATATTTCTCAGTTTTCCAGTTCCTGAAGGTCTGTTTAAATTGATAGGACATCAGATAGTCTCTGCACCTAGTATCTTTAAATCTTTCTTCATGTAGATTAATTATTCAGTGATTACTTACTGTTTCTATAACAGTCTACACATAAAGCTCATGTAATACTAGGGTATGTGGATCTCAGTATCATTTTATCCAGTTGAGGTCTGATTGAAATATGATTACTGATGGGGGGACCTTTCTTCTGACTGAGTCAGGCTAGGTCAACATCAAAAGGCAAGACACTGCAGTAGACATAAGCATAAAATTTTTAGTAGATCTGTGTTTTTTTTATTCAGGGAATTTCCCTTTTTGAAAAAAGAGCACACATATGAAATTTTTATGCTAAAAATAATGCTTAGTTTTCTTTGTTTGTCTCTGAACAGAGGGTATTCTACTGTATTTTAAAAACACCATTGTTCTTTTGTTACACTGCACTTGAAGAATCTCTACTTAAAATATCTAAGAAATTAACTTTATAAGTTAATTTTAAAAAGGAGGACTATTAATGGAAAAGAGCAGTCACCTGTTGCATTGTTTCTCTTCAAAGGAAACGAAACATTCAACCTACTTTCATCTCTTAGGCAAGAAAAGTAATAATGTTAGAAGTTACATAAAAACTTTTGAACAATACAGATTTTATAAAATTGAAATCATATATGGAATAGGTCAAATTCATCCCATATGGAGCTCTACTGACTTGAACAGGTTTACAGCACCCATTTCAATTGTGTGCTATACAGTAATTCAGATGGAATTGTTTGTGCATCAATTGTTTCTAAGAGCAACTGTACTCAAAACCTCAAAAATGCGAAGGATCGCAATTTCATTATTCCCAGCTCCATTAATCTCCATTGTTATGTTTTTTGAGAGAGTTATTGGAGTTACATTTCAATGCTGTTATGCATTAATTTAATCATTAAAGTGTATTTCCGCAAGAGACAGTGATAAAACCTATGATGAGAGAGTCCAGCTGCATTTTCTTAAAAACACAGCAGGAATTTTAGACACACTAAATCACTGAAAAAGGTATGTGATTTTTTTTTTTTCCTGAAGGAAAGGATCACTTGGAACTAGACGTTATCCTAAAGTCCAGATATCTAAAGCTATCTGGGTTTAATTGCTCTCATGGGAGTTAGGATTTTAGACAGCTTTAAAAATTTTCACCTAAGAACCAAGGAACCACTGCGATGCTGAAATATTTCAGTTCCCTTTGAAGTCAGTAAAAATCAAGCCGCCCTTAAACAACAGCCTGTACTTTGAAGGTTTGAACTGTAAGACAGTATCTCTTTTTTTAAAGTTGCATAATTTAAGTAAACTAAATAAGAAGAATTATTTAAAAAAAAAATCATTTTAGGCGTGAATCTTTACAAAGAATGCCTTAATATTCCATCTTGCCAGAATAGGGAATCACAATGCATTTAAAGCAAGACATTTTATTTGTCTCTAACTAATGTTTCCCACATTATTCCTCATTTTCGTGATTTCTCAACAGCTTTTTGCAACATGGGGAAAACTAAATGAAGTCATAAACTAAGGGAATTTCTACACAGGTACCAGTGTGACACGACTAAATGTTTCAGTAGCAAATATTTTGGAACTCTTGTCACCAAACAAAATCTTCTGCCTTAAATTCAGTGGTCAGATTCCGAAAAAGAATAGGGAAAAAGTAAAAACACCCCTTTGTATCAAACAAAATATTCACAGAATCTAATGATTTGAAAAATTTAGAAAGAAATAGAAAATTCTCAGGAGATGCACCTATTCTAGACCAGAATGCAGTTCAGCCACTTTTTTTTTTCCCCCTCTCTTTGGAGATTCAAGACAGGCCAATGCTGTCTTTCACAAAGATCACAATTCACAATGCACACAAATTGGGTGGGTGTATCAGTAGTATATTCCCCAGGCTGAGAAAAACGTGAACATCGTTAGAAGTTGTTGGCTGGAGTGTTCATTTGGGAAACCCAATATCATACCTCAGGACATATATTGTATATATCTGCATTTTCAACCCCCCCCCTCATTTCTCTGTTCCCAAGAGATGTTTTTTTTCCCATCTTACCCAGCCCTCTTACAGACTTCAGTACGGAAGGCTAGAAACAACTTATGTTTTTCCCACCCAAAACATTTCTTACCGACTAGAATTGGGATTTCTGGCTTAAGGAATGGATGTCCCCTACCCCTACCTATGGTCAAAAGCACCACTTCAGAAAAAAAACCACAGTTAAATAGGCAACTGGAACCTTAATATGTGAAGATTCTAGGGCTTCAAGTCATGGGTAGCAGTGGTTTTGTTCAGTACCAGGAAGGTAAGTCTTCACATCTACTAAAGGGAATATAAATAAACCCAAGCAGAATTTAGATTATTTGTGTACCAAACACTTTTGTAGCCCTGAAGATATCAGATATAGGCAGTTTAAGAACAGGGAGTTTCAAGGTTCTCAAAGGAAGTTTAAAGTTAATAGGACGCTGAACACAATTCAGTGATCTCACTATCAGAGCCCTCAGTTTAGAGACAATTCTTCAATATTTTCAATATTATAAGTATTCAATATTCAATATTATTTTATATTATTCAGCATTTTCAAAAATATTCAATATTTTAAACTGGGGTAAACCCAATTAAATATATCAGTTCCCTTCTAGGAGTAGTAAAATCAGTTGAGGAATCTATATATCCTCCATTTGAGTTTATCGTAAGATTGCCAGTTAACCTAACAAAGACGTTTTCTAAAATGAAAACAAGATTTCAGCATCTTCTGGTCATAAATAGTAAATCAGTTCCTTCACAAACACTGGAGAAACCTTAGCTGACACTTTAGATGAAAATTGTTGACGCATATCGTGCGCAGAATGGATCATATAACAGCTTCACACGATTTAGCTGATTCATGTATTGACTTAAACAGGGCTACTTCTTTATCTTTAAAACATTAATTTTGATAAGTAGGAGGCTGTAGCTGTTATCAGCTCACTCTTAGGTACAGAAATCAAAAAAATTCTAAGTAACTCAATAGATTCCCTAGGAGCACCTATGTTCAGAACTGAACATGCATGGAAAGAACAAGAGAAAAGTGATGAGTTTTATTTAAATACTTAGCATCAATAAACATGAATACGTATTTGAAAATCATTGGCCTGCTTAATGATCTTTAAAATTAAATAGAAACTCTCTTAAGGGAAAACGCAAATGGAGGCTGTACATTAGTAGTATATTGCAAATAACATTAATATGTTCTGTTGCTGGAAAATTTTTTGACTGAAAGTAGTTTGAATACTACAATGTTAGCTCCTCTGTCTCATCTGATGAAGCTAGTTGTAATTAGTTTCCTCATGCAACCTTAATTACAACCATTAAATGGTGTGGGAATATTTTGCACCTGAAGATATTTCTGGGCCACTCTTTTGTGATTACTCTTTGCTCCTGTTAGTATTAAAAATTCCTAGGCTCTACTCTAATAATACACGCAAGACAATTGAATTGGATTGAACTCCCAGTTATAGACACACTGCTGTCTATAATTTTCAAAGATAATACCACAAACTATAAAAACTTCATTACTCGTTCCCACCTCCCCTCTATGCTGGAAGTCAAACTCCATAGCATTTAATAACAATATCAAAGGGTGGCTTTTCCACCTTAAATTTCAATATGCTTTTATCAATTAGCAGTTCAGACTTGTAACTGAGGATTGACAATAACCAAAACAGAATGATGTTATATTTCATCCCTTTAGGCTGATTCTAGAAATGATTTCTTGACCAGCATCACATATATGCAGTCCAGCATGATGTCATTTCATTTTGCACTTGGGACTGAAGGGATCATGCCTGAGATTCCGCATCACTAATATTCTTTTCTTTATATACTGTCTTTCAAGACATGAGCTTTCTTTAAGCTGACATTTTGCTATAAATATTTAACCACTGGCTGGATTCAAGAAAAGGAAGACTTAGTCATGTTGCCTTCAAACACCTGTAACTGTAACAACTTTTTGATAGGAAAAAAGACGCCAATAATCCTGTGTTCTATTCCTATATTTGCCAGAAGACCAAAACCCTCACATTAATTGAAATCAATACACCCGATTCCAAGGTCAGCATTCCAGATCATTTACTTGACCTTTCTGCTGACAATACTTATTCTTTCAGCTTATTCTTCTTTCAACTTGATTTATTTAGTTTATAAACTAAATAATTGCAATATGTAATTATTTACGCATAAACCTTGAAGTACTGAAGGGTAGGGAGCACACCTTTTTTTTAGGAAATGAGAGAAAGAATGGCCATGGACCTTTTTTTTTTTTCAGGGATATTCAGAAGTTTAAACAGCCCCAGAAAGAAGAAAGGAGTTTGGTCCCATCTGTTATCAAAAAAAGGAAAGCTGAGATATAGTAAATGACACAGTGTTTTCATGTTTTTCAAGGACATTTCTGAAGTTACTGAAACATGAGGACAATATGTGCAGAATAGAACTGAGAGAGAAAGGAAGAAGAACTCCCTCTTGGTAGAGAGGACGGTTTCTGCACGTTGGTCAGTCACTAGACTGCCTTGCTACGAGGAGGACTTTGTCATGCAAGGTGATGCAAAGAAGCTTTTTCATATTATTCAATAAAGATTTTTGGTGAAGTTGTAGAGAACACATAAAGAGCCAAGAGACTGTGTACTTGCTTGCTTAAATAACTTTGGGGATTTTGAGATTTTCCTCTTCACAATCCCTGAACTGTGATTGCAGTTTATTGTACTGGTAAGGGAAAATATATGGATAATGAATATTTCATATCAGAACATGAGAATTTTGGTATGACATTTATTACCAGAAGTGGGTTAATATAAATTATTTTTTATTCATATATTTAGATCTATGGCTCCTTTGTTTTTCCACATCAGTGCTGTTATTTTTCACTTTACATTATTAGTACTCCTTAAGATACACTCTTTTGATTAAGTAGTAGAGAATTACTAGTCTTCCATTGTTTCAGGAAAGAAATTTTGAGTAACAGCTGGAACTAATGACAACTGTCTAGATGGGATGACTGATTAATATCTTTAGCTTGACTATTGAAGAGATGGCTACACAGAGAAACCACATAATGAAAAGTAATAATAAAGAAAGGAACTTAATACTGCCCTTCTCACACCCTATTTTCCTATCTATTCTCATTGTCTGCATTCTATCTGCTAGTAATGGTGTTAATCTTCTCCATGTTTAAACTTTCAGAATCCATACCATCTTCAGAATAACAGCAAACTTTCTAAAATGTCTTCAGATGAAAAGCTTGTGACAGGTAGGAAAAAAACCAGACAAATACTGCAGTGTAATTTCAGACATCATATTCAAGCCTTTCTCCTACCCACACGGTATTTTTGTTGTAGTCTCCTCTTTTGCAATGGATAGGTAGATTAGGACCCTTTATCCAGACTGACCCTTTAGCTTTACCAAGTGAGTGGAAGCCGAAATAAAAGTAATCTGAACAAATATATACATTTTTTACAAACCTTGACGTCGAATACAATTATCTGCACCCCTCTTACAGAACTGATGTTTCCAAGGGCAGTTCCACTTACCCAAAACAGAAGTCTAACATAAATCAATCATCCTTAGTACATATCTATGCCTCCATTGCTTCTACTGGGACTCAATTTTGACTCCATTTCAATGCTTATTTTTGCAATAGGATACTCTACTACAACAAGAGAAGAATATTTACTTGTTCTCATATTTCAATAATTACAATTAAAAAAAATAAAGATAATATTACAGTTGAAAAGTAAAGAGTGAGAAGTGGAATATGCTACTTTGTGTCTTCCCATTTTAATGCTTTTTTTAAAATCTATTTATGCTATTTAATGAGCTAGGAACATTCCTTAATGTTCCTATAAAGCATTAGAAGATAACTTTAATATAATCTTACTGTTGTTTTCACAGAAAATATATTCAAAGACATAAAACCAGATAATTTGAATAATGTTAGAGAAAAAACGGATTTTGTTCTGGGATTCAGTAACAGACGGAGCCATGAGATACCTCTCCATTTGAGTTAGTGATCTAGATTGCTTTTATAGAAAACACAGGAAAACGTAATTGAGATGTCAAAAACTCCAACCGCAAAGCCAACAGATGGCTCACACCCCAGCAGTCCTGCAAGCTCTTCTGAAATCACTACTTCATTTGTAGATGTCTTCAAGATAGACCCCTAACATTTATGCTTTTTGCACTCTATGGCTTTGTCAGTATAAAGTTGATATGATATACACTTCTAAAATTAAAGATGTTCTTTTACTCAGCCATCTTTATCCTGTCTGAGCATTTTCTGGCATGATATTTTCTGTATGTAAATCAGTACTGGAAGGCAGAACTGAACATTTAACAGTGGTGTCATATTTAGCTATTAAAAATTAATCTCTCTGATGTTAAGGGGGAAGAAAGGGTGAGTTTCCTGATTAAGGTCTTCTGGCCAGCTCAGAAATTTCAATTATTTTTCAAATAGTCTTTCTCCTCCTCTCCCAGATGTGGAGGAATGTGAACAGAAAATCACAGTAAAAATAATTCTACTTGGAGTTATTTGTACATAAGAAAAATAAAAGCTGACATTTTAATCCTAGACATAAGGATAATCATATTCATAGGCCATTTTTTACACTGATCAAACAAATTTGTTCATTTACTTCCTTAGTTTTCCTCCTGGTAGTACTCTGTTTCAGCTCTTAACACAACTAAAATTTGTGGGGAAAACTATTCTTTGCCTACTACTATTCAGTTTAAAAATTGAGGCATTTTTCAAGCTTGCTATACTTATTTAAAGAAACAAAAAAGTACTGATGAATGTTCAGATGAAAAAGGAAAGGAGTTCCAAGCAGGCATGTATTTCTTTGTCCAGCAGCCAGGATTTCTTGAGTAACCTGGAAAGAAGCCAGATTGCAGAAGGCAGAAGGCACCTGCAAGGTGCCTGTTCATATATTCAAAAGGGTAGTCCTGTTCTGAGACTTTTATGTAGAAGAGGAAACTTTTAAAAAAAGGGAAATTGGGAATAAATGAATTCCCATTTTTTTCTGAGGAGAATTTTGAAAGTATGACAGAAAGGGCCAGACATTGATACTCAAGTCCACCAAAATATTAGTACCAACACTGCACAGACTCAGCCCTCATGATGACTTCTTCTCTATCTGTAATGGCCCAGCCTCAGCAAAAGCCCCATATCTCCTTCAAGCAGCCAAGAGGAGTCAACAGTTCAAGTTGGCTGACTTGAAGGGCACACCTGTACCCCTATACTCAGCATTAGAAAATGAATACTAGCTTGCCATCATCTATCCTATTAAAATGTTAGACATGCCTGGCTTGGTTTTACAGGGCAATAAACAGTTTCCCAGTGCTGTTTAGGAGTAGACCCTGGAAACTTCCAAACGGGTTACTTGGTCATGGTCATCTCACTTTGAAAGCTAGGAGCATAAGCAGACCATTTTATCTCAGGCTTAAGTCCAGAGGAAAGGTCTTGGTACATTTAATCTCCTGTTACAGATGCAGGCAATAATTCCAAGCCCTGAGAATCCAATTAGATATGTGCTCATGTGGGGGAAATTCCCCAGGGTTTTCTCTCTAATATCTTCAGAATTTAGTCAATGAAGGAATAGTAGAACAGGAAGCAAAGCTGCCTGCTAAGCAGGAAAAAGAGCCAACAAAAGGATTCCCATTTCTATATTTTGTTGAATTATCTTCTTTTTTTAATTAATTATTTATTTCAGTAGCCATTTCTTCGCTTACAAAAAACCAACTCATTGTAACATAGACTAGAAATAAGCTAGTGACTTGTAATCTACATGTTTGTTTTCTTTATTTTTGTGGACACATAATGACAATATAAGGATACTGTGCCTGACTTTTAGATCCAAAGAACGTGGCCTTTGTTTAGCTTCCTTGCCTTCCTCAGAGTAGTTTTGCCTTAGGGTATAATCCAAAAAGTACTTTGTGTGCAATCCGTCTTAATGGACTTCTGACTGTATCTATAGTCTATATAGTTTGGAACTCAGTGTCCTAAATATTTTCCATCCACAAAAAAAAAGAAGTCTTTAGTTCACTTGGACCTTAGACAAGGTTTGAACTTTAATTTTCTGGGAATATTTGAACAGCATGTAACACTGCATGGATGTTAAAATTATCTATGATTTTGGACCTAGCAAGAATATTTTCAGGTTATGTTGCACTCATGCGAGTCATTTTGTAGATAGTGAATTAAAATTCTTGCAAACAGCAATCTACTGTGTATCTTTTACCTGTTCTGCCCTTTTGTACTTCATTGCCCCTCTGGTGCTAAGTGCTTACAAATAATTTCTGACCCCCATTTCATACCCAGAGTCTGAAGCTCTGCAGGCAAAGAGAAAGTGCTAACAAATAACTCTGTTGTCAGAAGAATTCATGTTTCCTGAGCGAAACTCACTAAATTACTTATTTCCAAACACATATTTCTATTCCTGCGTAACTCATGCTGCCTTTGGAAAAGGACTTTGGAGCTGACCTTATTCTGCCTGAAATTATCCTCCCACCTATGCAGGCGTACACAGCGTCAGTTACTCATTGCAATCTCTGGTTCAGTGCCCTGCAGCGATCACCATTGTGTCTGTGTCTGTGTGGATAATTTTAAGGTGACTCCAGACATCCTGCTCTCACGCATACTCAGACCCACCAAAACATGGCATGCATGACTTAATTAGGCAATAATTTAGCAGTTCCTCTGTCCTCCACTTGAATCAGTGAGCTGCTCTGGCTTGTGGCTCTGACCATCCCAGTGAGCAGCTTCTTGAAATGAACCTTAGCATTACTTGTTGGCTTTAACCCTCTTCCACTGGGGCCTTCTCCTGGGGAATCCATGGTCCCTGAGTGGAGCAGATGAGCAGGGCAGGGAGTGAGTGACAGAAGAGCATTTCACAAGAAATCATGAAAAGCCACAAGCTCTGTATGTTTGGGCTCCACACTTGAGCTAGGAGGTCTGGTGTGCAGCATGCCCAGGGCTTCAGGCACAGGGGAAGCATGATCCCCAGGTCAGCAAAGAGTCACAGAATCACAGAATGGGTAAGATTGGAAGGAACCACAGTGGGATCATGTGTTTCACCTTACGTCCTCAATCAGGTTCATCCTAGAGAACACTGCACAGGATTGTGTCCAGATTGTGGTTCTTGATTATCTCTCAACCTTGTCACTGGGCAAGCACAGTAATGGACACAGGTTGGTGAAAGACACACACCATTTTGCTGCCATGGTAAAGATCAGGCAATGTGATGCTGCACAGGTTCCTGACTGCTGCTGTGAACTATAGGATGTTGACTTTGCTGCGGGTTGCTGGCTTCCTTAGCTGAACCAGCAGTGGTTTTCCAGCCCTGGACTGAGCCATGTGCCTTCCGTCTGTGTGCATCTCTGCTCACAAAGACCTTTTGTTTAGTTTATCAACAACACAATATTATCAATACCAACAAAGCCCTGAAATTGAAAGTGATTTGTCCTCAGTAAGTCAGGCTCTTTTTGCTGTGAGTGTAACATCTCAAATATTTAATTTTAATTTTAATGAAGTTGCTTTGCTTGAAAAAGGTCAGTGCTGTCAACAAAGAAAAATGTTGAAGTTCAAAGTAGCTTGTTTGCTCAGAAGATTGAACTTTTGAATTGATGATATATATTAATAGCACTTAGTGTTCACAGTAAATACACAGTAAGATGAAATTCATTAATTCATCCTATTTATTAGAATTCTGAAAAATCATGGAGGCTTTCAGATAACTGTCTGTGAGGGTTAGTGGATTGGGAGCATGTATCACCAGTGATTTATTTCATCATAAATATTACAGTTTAAGTTTCTGTATTATTCTACATTTCTAGGAACTAGGAATTAATTTCATGATTTATGTATTTACAACTTTTGGGGTTAGAGTTATTATAAAATAGTAGGTATGAAATAGTTGCTATACTCGGAAGTTCAAAAGGCGACTTTTCTTAGCTTAGGTTTTGTAGAAATAGCATCCGCAGACCCCTGTCCTGTGATTTCTGGATCCTTTCGCCACATGGTTGAATCGCTGGCTGTAGCTATGTCTTCATCTCACAGAATTTCTGCTCTCACTCTGTGTACCCACACTAATCATAGAAGGAGTTCTCAATGGGAACTGCAATGCAGAGCACAGAGTAAAATAAGGTTAAAACAACACATAAATCTCACAGGAGATGTTAGTTATAGTGGAAGCAGTTTGCTAACTTACACATCAAGCAAAATTCACTTAGCCACAGAAAGAAACTGCCGTGAGGAGCTGAGTGAAAGGTTAATTGGATTGACTTTCTATATAGAAAATGGGTGGCTATTATTCTAGTTACTTACAGAGGTCATGGTACAAAGAACATTAGATGCTACATGTGGATGAGAAACCATTACATTCCATCTGTTTCCCCTTTAATGAAGCCAGTAACTTGTCTCTGATCAAACCATTTCTGTGTTAAATAGATGGACAAATGCTTAGCATAAATTCAAGGTTTTGAAAACAAAATTGAGAGACACTAAAAGGCACAAGATTCAAAAAAAACCTCCAAAGACTACAAAACAAAAAAGCATTTGAACAATGCTCTCAGGCACATGGTGTGATTCTTGGGGCTCCCATTTGCAGGGCCAGGAGATCTTTGTGGATCTCTTCCAACTCAGAACATTCTGTGTGATTCTTTGTATGAGCTCTTTAAAAAGAACGGATTGGAAGAGTCATTCTTTGTCAAATATGACATTATCTGTTTCCCAATCATTGACAGCACAGAAGGAATCATCTCCAATATTTGTGTATTCTAACATATGATGTTAGAAGTATACATGAAGTATAATATAGTAGATACTTGATTCTGTCTGCTACAAATCACCAAGTCACACTAGAGAACAGAATGTTGGTTTCTCAAACCTCTACCTGTGATGGGATAGAGGGAAAAGGACTGCTTGTATTTTGTGACTTCAACCTGAGTGACATAAGCTTTTGTTCACATGCTGCAGGTGCTCAAACAGCCGTACAATATCTAGATATCACTGCAGTCATTTTTCGAGTTCAGGAAAAGTTACACCCAACAGAATTTCAATCAATCTTCTCTTATAGATGCAGAATTTGATCAGAGCAATAAAATTAGTGGTAGCTCAGGACCAACAAAGGATGATCTCTTTATATTTTTATAGTAGGAAAGAAAACAGTGGATGCCTTTGGTGTGCTAAACGTGACACTTTCATAGAGCTAGAACAAAGGATCCAACATATACAACTTAAAATGGAACAAAACTTCGTTTTAAAATAACTTCAAAATATTAACTATATTCAAAATAGAAAAAGAGAAATTTGATTCTCAAGACAGATTTCACAGCTATTTTTTTTCTTCAGTCACTCTATGGACATTCCCTCCAACTAACAATCTTAACCTATTCTGTTATTCAGAATAAAGCTTAATCTGAGGTATTTTCCAGATTTTGAACATAAACATGGTCATCAGATGATCATTCCTCTGATAAGTGCAGGAGAAGGAGAAAAACGTCCCACCAAAGTTAGATGTGTCAGCATGGTATCTTTTAAGACAGCTCCTCAGTATGATGCCTTTCCATCCTATACCTCATTCAGAATGGAAATCCTCTGCTGAAGAGCTATGTTGCTTAAAACTTCTTCCGTAGAAGACTTTCACATGATTTTTTACCACCCTTGTTAATACTTTATCTAGAAGAAATTATCTTAGAAAAGTTTCTAGAGGCTGATAAAACAGCATACATTGTCTCTTATGGCAATCGAAGGACGAACTGTAGCCATGTAAGGTCCTATTTTATTTTTTTTTCTTTCAGATTATAAAAGCACTTTAAATATTTTTAAAGTAGTATTTTGTAATGGGTTGAAACTGAGTTGATTGACAAGCTTTAATCAATGTGCTTTTTTTTAAAGCCAATGTGCTTTTGCGAATTTTGCATATTTAAACCCCCACGTAAGGGCGGGAAGTTCCTCTTGTCCCTGGTCTCCGGACGGAGAAAGGGGCGGCCTCTGAGCCTCCGGGCGGCCTCCGGGCCCGGTCTGGGCTCCTGCCTGCCCCCCC